>JAHWFP010112041.1:61984-101038 GCA_023313725.1 Lithobius niger
GATGGCTTTCAACGATAGCGAATATAAATTACGAAATAAAACAACTTTAAACTACTTCTACGGTATTAAAAACTTAAAAAAAGGATTTCGGAAGCCGTAAACAACGCTGTAATGAAAGAATAACCAGAGGACGATCGTTTCAAGGTTTCCCATGTACTGCAACGGAAGGTGAATATTTTCATAAGCACATTTACGTAATAGAATTTCAACTTCTTTTTTAGTTATGAAAACCTAATACGATTATCCCAAGTATATTTTTGTGCAATAATTTACACTGAAATTATTACATCTGCAATTTTTTATAACCGTAGATCGTTTAGTTATTTTACTACGATTTATTTTACCGAGGCATGCAACATGTTTACGGGACATGGTTTAGTTGTGTTGCAACCGGTATCCGGCTCAATATAATTGCCGGATCCAGATATATCCGGACTCGGTCAATTCCTAGCCATAACGAATTTATACAATTAAACTGTGAAAAAGGAGAAAAAAATTTGTATGCAAACTCCTTGCTTGACAAATCGCAACAAACAACTGTGGCAGGTTCATGATGTTTCACAAGTTAACGAAATATTTAACAAATAATTGCCTTCCAATCACTTAGTCAAAACTCAAGTTGTGAAACTATGCAAAATAAATAATTAACACGACAGATGTTAAGGACATTTATTTATACTCTATTTTCGTGCAATTCTGGTTCGGCACAGTCCCTATGCAGCTTCAATACCACAATAGTGACAACAATATAACGCTAAAGGTAAAGTATCTACATGTGCATCCAATTTACACTGCTCACGCTAATAAAAAAAATAAAGATCAACACCCATCGTAGGGTGCAGTTAGACCAATGATGGCCTGAACCAAGTTGACTTAACATACCTCGCGCAGTTCTCCAAACATACATTACCAGGTCTGTTGCACAGCTAACACTATCAATCCAACGCTAAAATTTGATCAGTAACACGTTTAAGGTGCAATTTAATTCCAAAATAGGCACCAGCTCTATCCAATACTAGTAATTTTAAATATACTACGGTATGTAACAGACAATAGGTCGTAACGGTAATACGTTTTGAAATGTCTTCAGCGAGGACGAAAACTTTGCTTCCATATTGTCTTCGTATGTACATCAACGGATGTCGAACTCACTACGTGCGGAGGTGCCAGCAAACCTCCCAACTTTTTGGTTTAAAAGAGGATGTCCCATTTGATGTTCTGTAATAGTCTATCCAATTATAAAACCACAACCAAATCGACATTGATTTTTGGCATGATTTAACATCCCGCTGAGAGCAAATGTGAATGGGAGTGGTTGTAGCTTTTTCTCCAGAACTGCCCCTACTGTCCAGTTGCTATCGACCATGCCTAAAAAAAAGAAAAATAATGAACATCAATGTAACATGTAGCAATTCACTTCGATTTCAAGTTGCGTTTTACGATACTCTCAGCAGAAGCTTAGAATTGAACAAAGCTGTTGTTAACCAATTCAAAGAGCAAAAGATGGCAAAGCGAGCTTTTTTGAAGATTTCTCTCTCTCTCTCTGATAAAACACAAGCAGCCAGTTTCTCAAGGTTACGGCAGGACCGCACTTCCAGCTCTCGGCAAAGTGGTTGGGTAAAATACTTTCATTCTCATTCAACATTTCGGAAGATCACTTTTATTATTCCATTAATTAAAAGATTATTTTAGTCAAGTTAATTGTATAACTAAAACCAAAAATTATTCGAATTTCGTATCTAAGTGAAATTCTGCTGACAAAAACCGGAAATGAAATGACGCATCGGCGTTGCGTTAGGCTTAATTTAATATCGTGGTGTCGTTTCTCACTCTTGGTTTCGCAGTTTCCCAGTTTCCCGTGATAGTTAAGACTTCGGCCGTTGTTTAGCTGCAGATTCCTGCAACATCTTTGGCAAAGAAAACGCATAATGCCACCAAAGACGTCAGGTATTCCGAAATATTTTGTGGTGTGCGACGAAAAAGCAAATGCAAACCTGTGCAACTCCGAAGTAGCGCGTGGAGAAAATGATTCCCATTCGTACGGAGCAAGCCATTTGCGTAACCGTCTAAAACAACTGAATAGATGAAAAAAGGCAATGTTTGTTTTTGTGTCTAAAAATAAAATAAATTAACTACAGTATGCAAAACGTTTTTTTCTGTAGGCCCATCTACCACAAAATGTGTAAAAATTATGAAAAAGGAAAAAAAAAAGCTTCATCTCGTCGATTTTTCAACTTTTGTTTTCCCGAGAAACATTTTTTTTTAAACTTTGCATGGCCTAACGAGCCTGTAATATTTTATATTTGTGTACCCAACAACCTACTTAGTAAATGTACACAGAATGTTTTAAAGCTCCCCAGTAAACATGCACAAAGTGTATAGATTACATTCAGTGTGTTATTAGCCTACAAGATTTTATGTATAGTCTATAAAAGTATTTAATACAATACTTTGAAATTGTTTAGCCTAAACTAAGACAGTAAAGTATAGGCCTATAATTTATAGTTAACACTGAAAAAAAAATTAAATGATTTCTATGAGCTATAAGGTGTTCGGCCAATAATTCTTTTGTAAAAGTGTTAGGTAAGGTTTGTTACACCATTAAATTCTTGACACATTGACACGTTCTGTATTATTTATTAAGTTATCTTTCGATATCGGCATTGGCACCGGCATATGACCAAAAGTACTGGTACCGGAATCGGAATCGGGTAAACAAGCACTGGTATCGAACCGGTATCGGGAAAAGTGGCACCGGCAAAGCCTTACTCACAACCAAAGGCCTACGAGTGCCCCATCTTCGCATTATTTGTTTACCTTATACTGGAAGTTGATCGGTGTTCCAATACTGCCATCGCTGAGTAGCAATTATGAAAGTAGGTACCAGTATAACTTAAAACTGAGGGATTTCAATGCTACCCGTGATAACGGCATTGATTTGTTTTTATCTTTATTATACTTCATGCCTTTTTTCTTTCCCGTACCCTCTTTTTCCTTCTCATACCCTTTTTTACCCCTTCGGCTGGCGATTTCTTTTGAGCCCCTGGCAGGTCTAACTTTGGTGGTAAAGGCAATCATACCCATTATCCTTTCCTCACCCTTTGGCATTTTTATAGGTACCTACACTTTACGTCTGGGTGTCGGGGGCTCACTAAAAGGAAGGCCCTGCTCAATTGCAACAAACCGATAATACAAAATTTTTTTTTAGCTTTTGGACTGTTTTTGACACAAGTCTAGGAGCTGCAATTGATTATGTATTAAATGTAACAATACAGTGCATGAATTGTTGGCCTATTCTGGCAAGGATCGTTGTACGATCAACATACAAATGTCAGGGCCCTATTGCCCATTTACAGCTAACTGTATCTAACGACAAAATACAGATTTTGTCTACCACTTATTGCTTATTTGTTCTTTGGATATCCAGGAACAGTTCTAGATATCAGATGACCTCGATGTAAATTATATATTACTACAGTTTTGGAAGTCCAATTTTAGGCACACAGTTTTCCGAAAACAATACACAATTACCACCACAGGTGAACACACACTAATGTTCGTCCATTAAGTTTTCAGTGAACCCTTTCACCTTCATCAGAACTGTTAGCAGGGTTCACCGAACATTTAATGGACGAACATTAGTGTGTGTTCACCTGTGGTGGTAATTGTGTAAATATTGTTTTCAGAAATGTGTCTTAAATACCACTACTTAAATACTTATAAATAACAGTACTTTACTATGTTGGAAATTAGTACAGTATATGTTCAAACACTTCACAAACACGTAGTTTGGCAAATTTCGACGAACAGATACTGGAAAATGCTCACGTTCATCTTCTTCCAGCCTTTTAAGCTGTTAGGTCTTGTTTACCTACATGATGATGTACGAAAACAAAAACTAACAGCTTAAAAGGCCGGAAGGCGACGAACACTAGTATTTTCCAGTAGTTGTTCGTCGAAAATTTGCCAAACTCAGTGTTTATGAAGTGTTTGAACATATAGCGTACTAATTTCCAACATAATGTTTTCCCAAGTTCAAAGTGAATCGTCACACAGTACTTTTTTTTTAATAGTTTCAAAAAAAGGTGTGACCTGAACTTTCATTTATACTGAAGCTGAAGGAATTGAATGGTATGTAAAAAAAAAGGGTCAGTAAAAAATTTAGATGAGTCATGGATTTGGACGTGTTGGAATTTGACTAACGTATTGGCTCAAAAGAATGGAAATAAGCTGGAAGTATTAAGTATTATATCTTGGGCAGATCAATACCATTAAATTGCAGACCATCATGCTCTGTTGAATGCTGCAATTACTATTACGCTTATACCTAATCTGGCTATGTCCAGTTCACTAAAAAAATATAAACTTACCTCTGAAAACTAAATTGGCTTTTGGTATGTCTATTTGGTAACCAATAGAGGCAATACTTTCTTGCATCCGAAAATTGGTCTCAACTTCTACTCCTAATTGCAACTGTTCACTAGCTTTGTGGAAATAGCAAGCATGAAGTCCTGCCCCTCCAATTGTACCACTGACCATGTAGTCTTCGGCTAAAATTAAAAAAAAATGCTGGAATTATTACAATAAACTTATGCTACAAAAAGGACAGTGAAGTGGACAGACCAGGGAACAAATGATTTGCATGCACGAAAAAAATTTGCACTCTTAAGAATTGCGATTTGCACTGCAGAAGCAGCTCTTGGAGAGTGTAAAACTGCACGCCAGTTAAAATTTTTCACAATTTTCAAACTAAAGTTGAGTGACTCTGATACTTCGGTACTGTACGGTATTTGTTTCCTTTAATATTTATATTGTTCGACTTACTTAACAAAACCGTTCATCGTTTTAGTAATAACTAGCCGAATTGTTTACTTTGCTCCCTCTATTGGGGTAGATCAGTGGCGTAACGTACAGGTAGGCTAGGTAAGCATTGCTTACAGGCCCCTGCAACTCGGGGGCCGGCCAGGCATCGAAATATGGAAATGGAAAACACCATTGAGATTTTTGCATTGAGAAAAGCAAGCTGACACTATCGCCTTAAGAGCCACAAGTGTGAACTAACTACGGTATGTAAATGTCAGTTCAAAGTGCAATATGTTATAAGCAAGTCCAAGTTCCCATGTAACAAGTGTAATAATGTAGATACTAAGCAAAGCTTCTAATGATTCGATACTTAAGTAGGCTAAAAAATGCCCACGCAGATATGTTTTTTTTATAATTTTTTTTCAAACATTATTGTTTGCTTGCATTACGAAGTAATTTTTTGGTCGAAAAGTTGTTGGTTGTTTGGGTAACATAAACTTAACAATGTAGAGTATGTGTATCATTTGGACCAAGACAGTCGAAAAGGTCAAAGATTTTTTTGGGGGGGCTGGGGGGCAATAAATGGGGGAGGGCCCAACCATAAATTTTGCCAATGGGCCCAGAGACACTTTGTTACGCCACTGGGGTCGATCCATGCTCCTGTTCTGTCTTGTTGCACCTGCAGAAAGATTCTTCTCTCTTCCCTCCCCCTCCTACCCTCTTCACAGCAAATAATAGGATGTAAAAATTGGCCTTCCGACACCATTCAAAAAGGTTTTAAAAGCCGAATTTTCTCTGACAAATGTCCAGCAGTAAACGGATGCATCTGAACTTAACATCCACCCCTAATTTTTCCAAATTAAATGTACAAATCTGTGGGCATTTAATAGGTGAATTACGGTATTCCGTTTAAAGAACACTTGCTTTAGTTTTGTCTACATTTGGATAAACTTTGGGTGTTAGGTTGCTAGTAGAAAAGAGATAACCAGCAACTAAATTTTAAAGTCAAGTGACAACAATTTTCAAGAGGAAAAGGCTGAAAGCAGTGGCCAAACTCCAATAACCACGAGTCAGTGGCCGCAAGGATGCAATGAACAACTGAGAAGCTGATGGACAGCGAAAATAAATCACCATACAATACATCTGTAAGAAAACCTAACACCTACTTGAGTATCTAGCGGCCAGTGACAGAACAGCAACCTCGCTTCCAGGAACTGAGGGGCCGTACTGGTACGCCAATTCCGCTCCAAGAGCAAGTTTGGGAACAACAGTTTGTAAGTAATGTGCCACCACAACGCCGGATTCATTGATAATGTCAGGGTTGCCCAACGTTAGGGAGGCAGTGAAATCTTTCCCACGATAGTCTGATGTGAACTGGGCAGCTAAAAATTTGTTCCCTTGAACCTGTAAAAGAAAAAAAATTGTGATCGGTAAATTTACGCTCAGCTTCTGAAACAATGTGGCTACATCAATGTGTAGGCCAGTATCCCACTAACCTGAGTTGCAAATTTGCATCGAGTATTGCCGATCTGATGAATGAGGTTTGCATTGAGATTCCCTGAAGGATCAATGTCTCCTAATAGCACGGGAAAGGCCTAAAACAATGAAAGTGATTACGTGTGTCGACACGGAAACATACTCATCTTCGTTAATTTCTTTCAACACATAAGGCAACCAATTCCCATTTCAACTAAGAAGATGTATCATTTGAAAGCTAGTGACCAAGGTCATCTCCCAGACCACAACGTAGAGACAGCCAATTCGCTAACCATGTAAAGTGGCTACCATACGCAAGTAGAAACACTGCAGCCTGGCCACCGCTACACATAGCACTGGTTGTGGGTACAATTCTACCGTGACGGACAATTTTACAATCATGGGTGTGTAAATGGAACAGAAGATCAACATTTTTTTTCTGGTAACCAACCACAATAAAAACGTCCGCACACTTTCACAACATAGACAAACCATTTCTTGCAAATTTTTGACTCCATACAGGTGTCTTCATCAGGCCTCAAGGATTACTGGGACTTCCTTGAGGCCTGACGAAGCCTCTATTTAGTTGTTAAATTTAGTTCAGTTTTCCAGAAGTGATGCTTGTAAGTTGTAACATTATCATTGACGCGATATACAGTTAAGTAAATGTAACTATGCCAAGTTCAAAGCCAGACTAGCTTCAGCAAGCTAAAAGGCAGAAACTACTGCTTGTTAGGGGTGGCACGAAACAAAACTTTTTTATTCCGATAAAACTTTTTAAATTATCGCGATACTCGATAATATATCGATAAAACAAATGTTGAGGCTGGAATAAACATTTTAATTTTGTTAATTTAAAAAAAAAAACCTTGGGTGAAGCATACAGTGCAACGTTCACTAACGTGAATTGTGTGGTACTTGCGCTATTTGGCCAGTAGATATAAAAATGCATTAACTATTGCTCATTACTACCTCACCATGTAGAAACAATTTAGCAGTTGTACTACTACTTAATGCTTAATTATTGTTTGCATTAAACTAACTCTCCAATCAGCTAACGTGGTTAGCAACAGTATTGCACACTTGGTTGGAGAGCCCTTTTGATTCTGTGCACAATGCTGCAAACCGCTTGTTTCTAACTACTACGGTCTCCGAAATGTGACAATTTAAGGAAAATTGGAAATTAGCCAACAGCGAAAATCATACACTAGAAATAACGTAGTTCAGTACGCCACCTTTATGCACTTACGTTTCGTCGGAGTGGCATGACCCGGATTCGAACCGGCTACCCAGTTTGCCCCCAGATCACTTGCATAGCGCCTTAATCGCTATGGCCACATCCTCCACTGGCATAAAGATAACTCGCTGAACCTGTTATTAAGGTCACAACCGCGACCAGGACTCCATTCGACCGAAATTCACTCGACCATTGACAATGGAGAGGGAAGACAAATCGTACACTCACAGGCTATGTCGTGCCACTCCGACGAAACGTATATGCATAAAGGTGGCTTACTGAACTACGTTATTTCTAGTGTATGATTTTCGCTGTTGCCCAATTTCCAATTTTCCTTAATATTATTTTTAGCGATTTATGTCTATGTATTTCTATTTATATATGACAATTTAAACATCAAAAGGTTTGCACAATAATTCGATAAATCAGAAAAAGCGCGATACGATAATCGACAAAAAATGTATCACAAAATTATCGTATTAGCTGCCACCCCTACTGCTTGTACGGGGCTCCATTCTACTGAATATTTGACACCCACATTTCGGCCTATTAATGGCAGTTGATCACTTAAAATCATCCACAGAGAATTCTGTATTGACAAGCCCAAACAAGGGCGAAACAGTCTGTCTGGAGAACTCTATGGGTGAGAGAGGAGCATAATTTCAAGTGATTAACTACCACTAATAGGCCTAAATGTGGGTGTCTAACATTCCGAGAATGGAGCCATGTACATGTAGTAGTTTGTTTTTAGCTTGCTGAAGCCATTCCGGTTTTGAGCTTGGCATAGTTACATTTACTTAACCGTTTATCACATGAATGCTAATGTTACAAGCATCACTTCCGGAAAACTGAACTGGTTCAGAAAAAGATTTCAAAATATATCCTGCTGTATTTATTAACTTACTTTCACATAACTATCATAATATTTCAGTTGACACAACACAGCATTGTTATGGATTACATTTAACTCCCTGCACCGTCCAAATACACCTCAAACTGCTGTTATCCTTCAAGACAACACTACTCATGTGTCCCCCGACTAAGGTTGGGCAAACAATACCTGCATACGGCCTATGACTTTAGACCTACGACAGGTGCTCACAGAAGGAGCCTTCATTCTTGATGGAGATCTTTCTTTCCATCAACGTCCAAACCGTTGTGGTGAAAGCCTATGCAGGTGCTCGCTACAGTTAGAAATATCTTTGGTGAACTTCCACCAAAGATTTTTACTAAACTGTATCGTAGACTTGCAATTTAATAAGCATCATCAAATATGCAAACCAAGCATGTGCGGATGAGACTTCAACGCAATACTGACAAAGTGGAAAGACTCCAAAGACATGCTACAAAGCGGATAATTGGTTTTTCAAAATATACAGTGAATGCTTAAAACTCCACAACCCATTTTTGATGATATAGCGACATGTTACCACGGACACATTCCACACCAACATTTTCAGGGTGGCGTTCAAAAGCTCATGATGAAATTCCCTGATTTTTCCTGGTTTTCCAGATCAACACTAACACTTTTCCCAGATTTTTTTTTGGTCGAAGGAAGGACAGTACAGGACAAAAAAATATTTTTTCACAGTTCAATCAAATCGCAATAACTAAGAAGTTTTCGCTTTATCAGAAATGAAACAAATACGAAATGAAGTTTTAACTGAAATAAAGTGAAGTTTTAGAAATAAAAAATTAAATCCGAATTACCTATTCTTTATAGGTGAAATATTTTGCGGACAATGTTGAAATTCCCTGATTTTCGGTAAATATTTTTCAAATTCCCCGATTATTCCCTGAATTTTTCAGACTTCATAAATTCCCTAAATTTTTCCAGTTTTCCAGGTAGGACGCCACCCCGATTTTAGATATAGCCCATCCATAATGATGCCATCAGTATTTCAGCATTTCATCCACTTTTTTTCAACTTTAATTGTAAAAGTTACAAAAATCAACTATTAGGCCTAGCGCATGTGAAGTTGGCAGGCACTAAAACACTAACTTTCACATAGCTTACTTTCATTTTAAAGCCTACACATTACTTTGTCATCATTAAATTTAACTGCATATTTCTTCACATTTTTTGCGTATTTCCGGACTATTACTTTACTCCCGACTCTTAATTTTTCCTCCTTTTTGGCCCATTATTGTCATGGCAGATATAACCCTCTTTTATTTCACCTTTAGCACTCTACTGTGAAGTAACAGAAACGGAGAAAAAAACCAAGTCTTGTGCAGTCTATCTACTGTTGGGGGAACAAGAAGTGAAGGAAAATATGCTCCTGGAAAGAATTTATTTTTAATTTCAATGTGACGGCTATTGGTTGAATGTTTTGGTTATTTTTAATTTCCATTTCTAACTTATTTTTCTCTTAGGCCTAGTGGCAACATGCCTGGGGACCTCAGGAATTGATTATCGCTCACAGAACAATGACACACTTACAACGAAGTCGTGAAGTCGTGCAACGTATTTCCGATTTTTACTTCATCCTTAGGATAAGTGGTTTTAAAACAAGGATGCTAAGCAAGAAATTTGTTGAGTAAATAAAAATACTAAGTCTGAGCCAATACAGCTACACGTTATTGAAGTAAAAAAAAAACATGTGCAGTAACCATTAATGAAATGTAATAGTGAAATACCTCACTAAGGCTGAGTTGCTTTGTTCCCACATAAGTTGCGCCGAAACGATACCCGGAAGTTGTTACGGAACTCATGTTAAGTGTATGGCTTATTTGGAAGTGATTGCTTAATCCTTTGTTGATCATAAACTTTGCTCCTTCAAAATTCACTGGAAATACATCTGCAAAATAAAAATAATTTCAATAAATAACAAGTTTGTTACTACTGTACAATAGTACTAAAAGAGTGCTACAGCCCAAATCACTTGCAGTACAGAACAGTCCCGTATCACCACCTAAGTACCCAACCTGATGGCGTAAACTCCTTACTCGAGCTGAATGCAGCTCAGATCTTAGACATCTGCCGAATACGGTGGTCATACGCATTGTAAATTAAGTTCTTTACTGAAAAGTGAAAACCACTTGCGAACTATGAATTGTTGGGAGGGGAAAATATCAAGGCACCCAACAGAGTCCACGTCAAATACTAGGGAAGCAGCCTTATTAAATATGCTTACCAGTCGAATTTCATTTACCTTCCCAAGCAGCAGAATTTACAATTGTAGGTTTGTCACAGAGATACAAAGCAAAACCAAAAGAGTTCGTGTAAATTTTCAGCAAGACGTTGCTTGCTATTTTCAAACGTCAATACAATGAGGCACCTACGGCGGCGTTATTTCGTTATCTGCATCAGTGGAGTGGCGGCCTCCTGCTTGATCGCTGCGCACAGTGACTCTCCCAATCAAGTACCGCCAAAAAACGCTGAATCTGGTGCAAGGAGCGTTTAGATCGGTGGTCCAGATGGCTCCCACTACCTCACGTTGGCTAGGAGGGCTCATTATACAGTGAACTAGCTGGAGGACAACACTCCACTGAAAATGACGCCACCATAAACACTAATCTACTTGTGTCTCACTGCATTGATATTTGAAAACACAAAGCAAACACAGGGGCTTATGTAGGTAAATTTTCAGCAAGCAACAGCTTGCTGAAAATTTACCTACATGAACTCTTCTGCTTGCTTTAGAACTGTATGACAAACCTACAATTATGAATGTGTACCAGCGTGGGCAAACAAGACTTAGTTGCGCCAAAAAGTGAGGCTGAACTGTCAAATGACTGCACGTTGTACCTTAATATTTTGATGGCTCGCTGGCCAACTGAAACAATGGATTAGATATCACTAAATGTATGACGGTGTCGACGTACCTCTCAATTTTCCCTACAAAGCACGTGTATCTGATCAGCTGGCCAAAATAAGCAGTGGGCCTCATATTAGCAGAGTTTTTCACATCACTAAAATAACAGCCTAATAAACCAGGCGCTCATTCATGGAGATACAGTATACGTCAATACGAAATGCAAGTGAAACATACTCGTATGCCAAGTTGACTTTTGCGGTTTGAAGACTCTTTCCATTCCATTGAAGAGGTACCCGCCATGTTGGATTTAACAGGTTATGTGCAGTGTAACTTACCGTTGACAGAATAAAAGCACTCAAAGTAGTTACCATTTTAAAAAGCTAGCAAGTGCACATGTATACAATAAAATGCGATCCTAAAGTTGCATCCTAACACAACGACCACTAGTCCATAATCATTTGATGCCTAATAATAAACAGTTTTCGGAATATGTACCAATCCTTCACAAATTTGGAATTGCAAATTTTTCCCACCAGGGCCATCCCACATAAATAGGCACCACCTCCGCTCTACAAATCACTTTTTCCCTGCTTCGTTAGGGAGAGGTCGTCCCAGTTCAGCTTTTGCGCTGACTGGGCTTCACTTTTTATCTTTTTAACTTTTATTTTTTACCTTTTACTGCTCTGGCTTGCTTTTCTTTAAAATGGGAAGCCATTTAGTGTATCTTGTGACTTGCAGCTTATGCTATAAAATATTTTTTGCTTGACAACGGGATGATAAATCCTGAAACGACGCATTTTATTGTATACATGTGCACTTGCTGGCTTTTTAAAACGTTAACTTACCCACATAAGCAACAGAAATACTACAGACATGAATTATAATTTCTTAGGCAAGATCAAGTTACTTTAGTTATGGGCTGTATTAAAAGTGCCCCTAAATCCTGAGCAATGAAATGTGTGGTGGCTGAAAGATACTCTATTAAAAAAATTTCCACCACTATATTAAACATCAGGTATATTTAATTGTTACGTGGTTTGTTTGTACTCACATGGGTAACGGTAAGGCTGTACTGGTTCCAATACCAGTACCACACAGATACCATGGTACCGGTACCGTGACCAATACCCACAAATTTTACAGGTACCGGTGCAGCAGTATTTATTGATCACATATCGTACACAAAATATCTCTGTAAGCTTATGCTGTTTACATATACTACAATTCCTATAAATTTGTGTGCCCGTTAATGTAGTTTTACGAGTGAACAAAAATTCAATAATCCCGAGAACAAATTCTTATTATTGGTGGGAAAAGCAATATTTTTTTCTGGTATCAGTATTGGTATCGGAACCTGTACTTTTAATGGTACTGGAATCAGAATTGGTACTGAATGGAAAAACGTGGTACCGGTACAGACTTTAGTAAACGTGACACAGTAGCAAATTTTCAGAAAGCCAATGTTATCCATTGGTTGTTGCATCACATGCGTTGCTCGCATGACGTAAGTCCTCGTAGCCAGGCAGAGGGAGAAGGAGAAGACTTTCAGTTATACAAGTAACAGACATGACGCAATGGTAGTGAGTTTTTAAAAAGTGTTAGCTGTAGAAAGAAAACAGGTCGGTTTTGTGAAAATTTTCTACTTTTTCATCCATGCAATATAGCCTACCAACATACCATTCAACAATCAAACCCATGGGAAGGACAATACCTCTCAATCTGCTAACAGTACCTATATAAATGTTGTTTGCCATGCCAGTTGAGTTTGCCGTAAATCAAGTTTATCGAAATTAGATGCAGCCTACAGACACTTAAAATTAACGGCCAGAAGTTCTACTGAAGGATTCATTTCCTTTTTGTTTCAACTTAGTCAATGAAGAACTCTGCTCGGTACCATGGTTCATTTACTCAGTCAGTGCTTAGTACATCACATCCAGGAAAACACCAAGCTGCTTCCAAGTATTAACTATAGAAACCCAACTGACGCACACAAACATTATTTGGAAATGAAGATACTATTTGGGACATTATGGAGATTAATTCATTAGCGGCGTAAGAAATGGTATGGTTAGCTGCTCAAGTGTTAAAAGTTTTTCTGTTGTGTTGTTATTTTAGTTAGGTTTGGTCACTTGTACAGATCCCAGTTTTGCTGGGCAGTAGTAGTGATGCACATTTCTGCAATTTTTTTTATTTATTTATATATTTCTTTTTTTTTTGGGGGGGGGGGGGGGCGGGGCGTATGTGGAAAATCTTCAGTAACATGCTTACCGGGATGCTTGAGGTAGCATAGAAATTGCAGAAGCAGAAAAAAATTACACATTAAAATAGGTTAACAAGTGACAGTGAAGAAACGAATATGGTGAGAGCTAATTGATATTAAAGGTTAACAAGTATGAAACTTGGACGCTTTGGATTTGTTCCCGGGACGGAACCTCAAGGTTGGTTCCCGGGACACTTTAGGTTGGTTACTGGGATACAATGGAACATTTTCCATACATGGAATGGAGGGGAGGGGCTACCCCGGGCCCCATTGTTTGGGGGCCCTGGAGGGGCACCCAAACACAGTCATTCAGGCCCGCCAAACAGATTCAGCACTGCGGAAATACCAAATAAATGTGGGCCTAAAAAAAGGGCCCAATTTAGCTGAAGGGGGTGAAACGGAAAGAAAAACTGCCGTAAACAGCTTAACGAATCTAAACGAAAAGGAGGACCTGCAGTTTATGATTGGTGACCAGGGGTTGGGTGGGGGAAGTGAGGGGCCCGCCCTAGCTACACCATTGCTGGGCAAGGACAAGTTTCTCATCACAAACCCTGTTCGTAGTGCAGAGTTAATCTGCATAACATCCCGAACTTTATACTCAACTTCAAAATTAATCGACACATTAAACTCAATAACCTACTCATTAACATGATTGTTTTATTTTACATTATTTTTATCTAGTTATTGAATATGCTCTTTTCATGTAGACAAATTTAAAAAAAAATAAAAAAAAAAATTTCGTTCTTTTATTTCCCAGTTTACTTTTGAATTCGATAAGAGGGCCAAAACAAAAATCACCAAAAAAGTTTTCTTAGAAAGATTTTGATGTGAACCATACACTACACAAACTGTAAGGAGTTACTAGTGGAAATTACTGCTGTAATCATACATTTTTTTTGTCTCATGCGAAATTATTACAGTAAATTTAATTAAGATCGCGTATAAGTACAACATAGAACGACTAAGAATCACAAAAACTCAAGGAAAGAAAAAATCTCGCACAGCAACACTGACTGAGGTTTATTAGTGAGCGAGGTAACACGTGAGAGAAACACGCGGGTAGCCCAAATGTGTTTCTGGCCAACGACTGCTAACGAAGAGGCTTACCCATTTAAGATCATCGAACATCCCAGTTACAACAACATAGCCGACTAGTTAACCTTACCTTTGCATTTTTTATGCAAATCTTCCATAGTCCCAGGGTTTAACTCACTGTCGTAAGTTTTGGGTAATTCGGCTGGGACGGAAGATTCAGGTTCCGAAATTGTGGGCGATGCAGTCGTCGGGGGTGGCGGCGGAGGCGCCAATCCTGTCCCAATTACCGACCCAACAGGGCCGCTAGATGCAAGAACGTTACCCATTTTGTCTTTTTATACTGATCAGTTCAATTCTAAGCAAAGTTTTTTCTTGCTTTCTTTAGAATTCTATCGCTGCAGCGTGCCGGTTCTAAGTCATGGAGGCCGCCATGCGCCGAAAAGAAAAAACGCATGCCGGAAATGGTCATCCGTGACGTACTTCCTGCTCGTAGTTAGTATGAGAAGCCAATTGAAGCAAACATAAGTTTAAGCGGAAATATTCGGTTTTTTTTTTTCAGCTCACTAGACAAATAATTAAACACAAACAAAATCGCTGTAAATATTATAAAGGAAAGTTGGAAATAAGCCATCAGTGAAAATCATGCACTAAAATAACGTAATGCAGTAAGCCACCTTCATGCAATGGCACCAGTGAGTGACCTGCCCCAGATTCGAACTGGCGGTGGAGCTTTTAAATTTGATCGCGCCCGAAGTGGCAATGCAAATGAAGACGGACTTATAGTGACCTGGAGTAGGTAATAGAATATATAGTCGTAAAAAGTAGGGATTAATTCTTTACGCTCGGGCATGATGACGTTTAAGTCCAGAAGGCAACTGAAATAGTTGGCATCTGTATTTAGTCGGAAAAAAAAAGTTGTGCGTAGATGCGTGCCGGACGACGACGGCCGTCAACTGATGGCAGGAGCGTAGACTTCCCCGATGCGATTAGTTTTTAACTGAAAGGATTCTGCCTCGATAATCCCGTCCGTCAGCTGACGGATCGTCACGGAACGGGACGGAGCGGTATGCGCACCTCCTCTAATTTACATACTTTTAATCCAAATAACAATTTGACGGCCTGCGAAGTGACGTGACGTGACGTGACGGAGTTTCAATCTCAGTTGGCCTTGAATCGAATCCAGTAGTTCGACAGGCTAAAAGATACAATATTTGACGTTGAAAGCTTCCCATAGCAAAAACTGCGACTAGCAGAGGACGCGGCACGTTTGTTGAGTCATGGCAGCAGAGCATCTGGCGAGTTCACTTTCGTAAAAAGCTAAATAGGAGACACTTCTAGCATTTAACATCACAGCTGAATTTGTTGACCAACGTAAAAGACTTTTTACTTTTAAGGATGAGTGGTACTGGTGATGGTACGAAGCAGCAGCCAATTTTCCGTGACTTAAATGCCGACGACGCCGATCCTGAAACGACGGAGATTGAAAGCCTGTGCCTGAACTGCGGACAAAATGTGAGTTAGCATGCAGTAAATAGTGGTAATAAGTAGGCCACACCTTGACTATTACGTAATAAATAGGACAGTTTCGATCTGTCTCTGTGATCCTGTCCCATGTGTGATCCATAGCTTTGAACAAGGTGAAGGCTGAGACTAGGCTGGTTGACAGATCGACCCAGACCGTATTCAACTCGGGATTGTTATCAATATTTACCTGTGATTTGTATGGGATAAGATAGGATGTGTTATTGATGGAAGGTTGAATAACATATTATCTCCTTGTGTTGAAATACAAGCTTCCTCCACAGGATTCTTTACATATAGGCTCGTATCCATATGGAATTCTCTTCCGGAACAAGTTATTAATGCTCCCAGCATCAATGCTTTTAAAAAAAACGACTTAGACACCTATGTGGCCTTAAAGATAAACTGGCAACTTTCAACTTAGAATGAACTTGAGCTCATTATTTTCCGGAACCTTTTTTCCTTCGTAGTTTTTCTTTCCCTGCTATTCCTTCACTATTATTGTACGACACAACTCAAATATTAACAAGGCCATATTTACTGTGAATAGTGCATTTATTTGATATACTATAATATAATTTATTTTTCCTTTAGCTATTTTTGTACACTATTTATGTACGACATACTTATTACCGCTACAAAAAAAAAAAGGGAATTGTGGGGATGAAAGGAAGACGAATAAACTATGTACACCTGATAAACGCCTGATAACAATAATCATATGACTATTTATTGTTACTTATTTACACTAACTATTTATTGATACCTTGTGAGTTTCATACTTTGCTGTAAAGCCTGAACGGCACTACAGTGCAATGTAATTAAAGTAAAGTAAAGTAAGCTTACCTGTGAGCAATCCAGATGCACACACCTCGGATATCGCGAGGGAGTTAACTTTAACTTAACTTTTTTTTTTATCAAATAACTGCAGTGCCAATCAAAGGAAAACGACATATGATGACACATTAACCGGAGCGAATGCAAAGAACGTCACACCTGAGCCGATTACAGCATGGATTTGTATACTACTTTTGAGTTTTGACACAAACACTTTTTGCCACCTTTTTCAGCGTAAAATAAACTTTATTTCACTCTTGCTGAGCCGTTGGCATTTCGTCGTGGTTTTCAGCGTCCATGGAAAATGTTCCGTGGCATCCCGGTAACCAACGTAAAGCATCACAATAATTAGGCTAACCCAAAGTACCCCTGCTCCGTACAGTAGTTACTTATTGTTCCTTTGCCGTCATGGAATATTTTTCATACTGTATACGCTTTTCGGTATCATCGTCCAGAAGCCTCGTTCAGTTGTAGAGTTGTTTTCTTTCGTTGTACTAGCCTATATGATTAAATTAGTCGCATATATTTAGTTAAAACGGCAGCAAATAAATATATATACACGTTCGTAGGTAGGACATGGGAGTGACCATGTTGTAACCATTGCTTCATATTCCATCTCTCGTCACAAGGTCATCCCGAAGAGAAGCTGTAGGTATCATTTCTCAGATACAGACCAGTTGATTCAGCATTGCTAGAATTTTACCAGAGCAGTGGTAAAAGGCGCGCGACTGGCTTTGAGTCAGGAGGTGAAATGTGATTTCTGCCTCAGTCGGCCTTGGCTTGCTGTAGCTATCTTCTTCGCCATTTCATGCTCGTGAAACGCGCTGTTACAAGCGGAGGTGCCGCATGCCAAGATTAATCGTTACCAGAGTAGTATTCTAAAGCAGCTACCTATTAGACCTATAGTGCATTTTTAACTTGTGTTATATCTGAGAAAACCGTTACAATCCGTTCCAAATTTGACCGCATGGGGTCGCACCATGAACGAGAGATGGAACCTGCGGCAATATTATCATGGACACTCCCTTTCATGTCGCTCCCGGTTAAGAGCAACTTTTTTTTATTACAGGGTTCCACTCGTCTCTTGCTGACCAAAATTCCTCATTTTAAGGAGATAATTCTGTCATCCTTCAGCTGTCCTCATTGTGGCAATTCTAACAATGAAGCACAATTTGGAGGTAGAATACAGGACACAGGAATCTCTATAAAGGTCCTCGTCAAAGAACTTAAGGTACACCAGCTATTTTTCAATTTATTTATTCAAGTGTTATTTACTCATAGGGACTCTCACTTATGTGTATAATACTCTTTGGTTGTGTTCGTAGGTGCCGTTATGTGTTTTGATGTGGCTGGGTGTAGTTGGTGTGTTCTGTGGGTTGTATGTCTGTGTGGAGAGATAGCTTTTGTGTGATGGGCTCGTTGCTGTGTATTGGACTTGCAACTGTCTGTACACAACAACAAATCCATCATACAGAACCAATCTCACCATACAGAAAGACGCTCAACACACAGTTTCGAGTCTGTCTCATAGAAGTGACTTGACTACACCCAAGATGACACACAGAAAATAGGCGATCTCCACCGAACCGCTACTCGGAAAGGGCTACTTCGAACACACCCAAAGAGCATAAGCGAGTGTTCCTATGGGCCACTGCAGCACTTACTGAAATATTCTGTATATTTAGGAAAAAACTGGCAACGGTTTATATACCGTAAATCGTGTATTAAAAGCCCAGTTGAAGCTAAAGCCCACCCCCTAAAATGCTGTAAAGTCAAAATCATGAAATAGTGGAGTTAAAGCCCACCCCTCAAATTGTCGTTTTCCTATGAAAAATTACCTAAAAGTTATATGATGTGAATAAAGATATTACTGCTTGCTATGTTTACTGGCCCCTTCTCCCTCCCTGTAGTAATAATGGACTCTTCCTTTAGCTCCTAGCATGTGCACAAGGCCTGGGCATCTCTCACCTAAGCCTCCTCCTTTCTTCACAGCAATTAAAAGGATGTAAAAATTGGTCTTTCAGAGATCCTTCAAAAGCTTTGAATTTTCTGTAATAAATGTCCAAAAAGGTTAGAAAATTGATAATGATTGATTTTAAGCCCACCCCTCTATTTTTTTCAAATTAACTGCAGAAGCCCATGTCGTTTAATCCACGATTTACGGTAGTGGTATTTAAACGACATCACCAAATCATGCAATTCCACCACTGTAGAACTGTACAAACGTTCTTCTTTAAATTTTCGGTAAAACCGTTCTTCATCAAATGCTGGTTTCGATTAAATCATCTTCCAGGGGGTTAGTCGCGTGTTTCACAGGCACCAGAAAAACGAAGAAAAACTATGGTTACGTATTGACTTAGGCCTACATACCATTGTTATTTTTTGCGTGATGTAGTACTTTGTCGTTTTTTTCATCTGCTTTACCCATTTCATGTCAGTTGACATGTGTAATATTGATGCATGTATGAATTTGGGTATGCTAGAGTATTTTAGCTTCTCGTTCATAGATTCCTCCTCATTGTGTTACCTATATTGAATGAAATGGGATATTCCTTTTGTACCTTTCAAACATCCTCATTTTAGGCCGGGAAAAAAAAATTGTTCGGTTCTCGGGCGCGGGCGGGTCCCCAAAAATCATGCGGGTCATCGCTTTTTATTTCATTCGTCTTACGTCGTTACCCGTGGAGTGAGGCACTAACGAAATATTTATTCTTGCAAAAATTATTGGACACAATTATTTCAAACACACGTACGCAACAGATATTCATTAAAATGCACGGAAAAAAGCGGACAAATGGCTTTAATAGTTTCGGAGAACTGTTGTTGTTTTTTTTAATTACGGGCGGTAATGAAAATCGAAAATCTCCGTGTTGACAAAAACGCGTCCGAAAGTCGGCGTTAGTTAGGCTAAAAATCGTTGCTCCCACCTGATAAGCAATAGTGTGAAGGTTTATAGGCTCCTTTTCCATTTTAGTTCTGCATCGTGACTGCTGATTTAATTTTTTAATGCTGTGAAACAGCATCTTTCTTGTGATTTGCAATGACGAACTAAAACACTTGTCAAGCGCTCACGTGAAATCCGAAGCGATCGGCGGCGTCCCTGTTGAAATCGCGCATCAGCCAATGAGAGCACGCAAAATCGGTCACGCGGTGCCAACCAGCCAATAATGGAATGCGATTTTCAAATGCTTTGGAAAGTTAGCCTGAAACGGCCAGAAACGGCCTACTACAATACGCCTGATTGGCCAATGCCAAATGGCCATCGAGAACATATGTTGAGAGGCCTAGATTCAGGGGAATTCCAGCTTTCCAACTAATACAAGATGGCAGCGCCCAGTCAAATAATTCGACCGCTACCGCTGATCAAAAATGACCAATTTTCTGCTTTTTAACTTACGAAAAAAGAATGAGAAAGGCATTTTTGCAGTTTTTAGTGAGTCTACACTCAACTAAAGTGCTTTTAATAAAATTGTAGATATTGGTAACTACGTTTTTTTTTTATTACAGAAATCGATGCACATCATGTCAGGAATTTCAGCGTTTCGCATTTCGATATTTTGGCGGAAAATTGCTTTTTTCAACCCATAGTTTAACTTCAAAGCTTCGACGTATATATACGTCGTTACAGTGTTTGGGATGATTTTTTTTGGACGTATATATACATTCATAAATGTGGAGCATTTTCATAGCATTTTGAAAATAAATAATAAAATAAAAAGCCGGGTAGCCTGGTCCTTTTTCGACCTTCGAAATGCCCGAGAACCAAACTTATTTTTTTTCCCGGCCTTATAAACTTAACCTTTAATTTATGCAATGTTACGCCGTCAGCCGCCCCAACCCCACGCTTTCCTTCTCTCTCACCATTCTTTCTTTTGCCGCCGATGGGCTGTAAAAAACGGCGATGTCTTGCCATCTTGTATGGAGTTTTTCTGTGACCATAGGTCTGTATAGTGGTTGCATTCGTGAGATTGGCACGGACAGTTGTGGTAGGACTTAGGGAGGTTCCTGCGTTAGGGTGCTGGGTTGTTTTAGACTCGTACATACTTTGGCAAATAAAACCGGCACAGTCAGTGGCTAGGTGGCTGTGCAACATTTGGCAATTGACATGGATCGACACGAGGCAGTTCAGGGTGGACTCTGTGCGCTCGGCAGTAGCCTCAACTGCGGCTGGGTAGTGACCCATCGGCCTCGCAGATTAGGGCGCTGGCAAGTTGGGTGTCGTCGTCTGTCTCCGCCAAGCGTTGCTAACAAGAAATGGAAGCCGGTTTGGAAGGGACATTCCTGCAGCAAATGCAGGGCGAGTTAAGGTTGTCTGTGAGAAGGAAGTGGAGCTGGTCTTGCGCCACATTTTTGTATTCCGTCTCATTTCCTTCAAAGAAGTAACACAGTGAGGAGGCATCTACGAAGGAGAAATAGTGATTCTACCAGCGAACTTGTTCTCGTAGGAGAATCAAAGTTCTCCGAGTAGAATCCAATGAAACTGTTACCTTTATTAGATATTACCCACCCGCCTCCCTGGCACTTGTCTGGCTCAGCTGCAAAATATGGTGGTGTGCGAGGCACGTGGAAGAGGAGGGGTCGTAGTGGCTGATGCATAAATTCGAGGTTAAGTTTATGAAAATGAGTATGGATGAAAGGTGCCGACAGCAATAGGAATATCCCATTTCGTTCAATATGGGTAACACAGTTTCGTCGGATTCTACTCAAACTTCGATTTTTCTCGAACAAGTTCTCTGGTTGAATCACAATTTCTTTTAAGATCTTGCTCTGTTACATTTTTTATTTTATCTTTAATATATTTTTTAATTTCATTTGCCTGTAATTGTGTCTTGGTGTGTCTGTTTTTTTTTTTTTAATTTGCAGGAAGCGAGATTCGTTGAGCTTCTCTTTACGATAGTTGGCTGTCATTCATTTCAGCTTAGTTTGTTCGAGTCACTTGATCTGAACTCAAAGTTTGTTTGTTTGGGGCCTGCTGGCAAGTCTAATGAATCTCGCTTCCTGTACGTTTTGTTGATTGTAAAGTGAAAAGTTAACTATGCGTTCTTTTCGTTAAGAACCCCTATAAATTCTTGGAATCGTTTACACAGGATCTCAATCGGCAAGTGGTGAAGTCTGACTTCTCAAGCGTCACAATACCCGAATTAGATTTGGAAATACCTGCTCAATCACAGAAAGGAGGTTTGTATGGGTTTATGTGGCAATTAATTGTAGTGGCAAGAATATACAGCAAGTGTTCAAAATTATGACTCACAAAACGTTTAATGTGGGCTATCCATAAGCAGCTTACAACCAGCTGACCCCGTAATTCTGGCCTCCACACTTAGCTGGCCTGCTGTGTGTAATTCAAACTAAATTGTATACACATTGTTACTGCGTCTATATATAAGTATAAATACGAATCCAAGCAGGGTGAAAATCCAAAAGGACAGAAAAAAAAAACCGTGGAAGCAACAAACATCCCGTGGTTTTGCATAGGAACAGGCGACATGTATAGACACCGAGGGAGGGCGCACGTCTGACGTCATCAGGGAGAGCATTCCATGCTCTGACCACCCTGACACCAAAGCAAAACCTTCGAACATCCACCCGACATCGCCAAAGAAACAAAGTACGAGGTCGAGCAAACCTATAATAAATGCAAAAATCTACTGATTTGTTGTCCTTCAAATTTGCCTGACGGAAAGCCAGAAATAGGTTCAGTATAACGTAAAATGCTTCTGGAATATAGGTAATCGACGATAACAGTGGTACATGAATGACATCTTTAGAATAATATTTACACTAGCACCACCTAATAGACTAGAGATAATTTAGTCCACTTAAATTTCAAAGAATAGCGTACGTTCCTCTTCATCAGAAGTTCCAACAACGAAGAATCAAGAAAACTTTCATTACATGCTGCAGGCACAACAAAATTCGAATTTTTTTGTGCCTGCAGCATGTAACGAAAGTTTTCAAGCAAGTCTGTCTCAAAAGAGGAGTAAGGAGTACTCATGAACATTCATACACTCAATCATTCTGTGGCTAACATACAGGTAGGCTAGGTAAGAATTGCCTACGTGCCTCTGCAACTCTGGGGGCCCGCCAGGCCTCGGCTGTGATGTGCCGGTTCATCTCCCCCGGCGTTGGTTATCCGTTCTGGGGCCGATGGCTCCAATGAAGACCTACCTATGGTACAAGGTCGAGTGGAACGATAGTATACAGGAAGGTTGGTCCTTCCCCAACTCATTGAGTCATTTTCCCGCCAATATTTCATTTAAAGTCACGATCCAGTCTGGTTTGGCTGTGGGTATGTGCGTAAGCTGTCGAGCTGCATTGTGACGTCAGTGGCACCAGCAAAATCAACAGCCAATGGAAAAGAAATATGCAAAAAGCTCGGAAGAGACCCCCCCCCCCCCTCCCCTTCGTGGTACTTCGTAACGTACTTATGATGCCAGTATGGGGAGTGAAAAGCAAAAAATATGGACATCGACAACATCATTAAGATTTTTGCATTGAGGAAAAGCACACCTGAAGTATCGCCTTAAGTAGTGAACTAACTACAGAATATAAATTTCACATTCAAAGTGCAATATGTTAAAAGCAAGTCCAACTAATGAACCTAAGTACCCATTTATTGTGGCACTATCACCGATTAAAAGCAGGCAGAATTTGGCAACATCTAGCGTATCTAGTACTATCTAGCACTTGCTTGCTTCAAGCAAAGTAATGCACAATGTCAATTCTTTTTACGAAACAGACAAGCCACGATTGAGTGAAAATTTGGTACGGCCTCGTGCACCTGGGAGCAAGCTTTACAGGTTAGCAATATCACTGCGGATAGATGGCGCCATGGTATTTGCGAACAGTTAATGCCACTTTAACAAGTGTGGTAACGTAATTAATAATTACATTATTCATTAACAATATTAAACAAGCTATAACAATTCGACAGTAAAGTAGCAAAAAATGCTACGTACATATGTATTTAAAAAAAAAATTTCAAATTTTATTGTTTGCTTGTATTAAGAAATATTTTTTTTTGGCCGAATGTGAACCAAACAATGTGTGTAGTATATCATTTGTACCAAGACGGTCACAAGGGTCAAATAATGGGGAAGGGGGCCGGCCGACAATAATTTGCATGTGGGCCTGGAGACACTTTGTTAACGCCACTGCACTCACTGGAAAAACCTCCATATCCTCAGCAATTTGAAGCCATACAGAAGGAGCCACTGTCTGCAGCAAACGGTCCTGGTGGTTGCGGGCCCAGTTTCTGGGACTGGGCTGTGTGGTGAACACGCGCTTGTGCTTTCTGGCTGCTGGCAGTTTCTGCTCTGCAGCTCTGTGGTGACACTCTCTTGGGCTTCTTTGGGAGCCCCGCATTTGCCTGGTGTTTTGCGCTCTCCCCTACTGGTGGTGTCTGGTCACCCCGTGGTTGTGTCGAGCTCGTGATTTTGCCTGTGGCGATGCCAGTGGTTGTTTATGGTTTTGTTTGCTCCGAATGGCTTGCGCTGGTGTCGGTTGTGTCGGTGGGGTTCCCTCCTGCTGCACGTAATTTTGTATTCCTGTCTGCAGCAAACTGAAGCTGTGGGGGGAAATTCGAAATTTCCATTGCAACATGTCTTAGTTTCAAGCGTGTGTGGTGCTTGTGTGCCTGAAGAAGGTGGAAGATTGCTGTATTTGGTCAATAACCTTCGCACCAAAAATTCGCAGCTGCACTGGTGTGGAAATGTAGAAAGTAACTTTTAGCCAAAGTAAAGTGTTGTATACAATGATGATTCTTTCCATTTTTCAGCATTCTGGATACCAGACATTTTGGTAGATTTAGCATTGTTGGAGAGGATGCCGTAACAATAAGATGTCGTATCCTAAGCTTCAAGATATTGTTGCACAATGTAAGCTGCATGAGCTACTGACACGTGTAGCTTCCCAGTATGAATTACTCGCCTAGTGAACTGATGTGTGCCTACTGACTGTGCTAAGTCGGTGCTGGTTCACAGGATTTAATAATTGTGTGCAGTACTGATGGCTACTCATGGTACTTATGGGCCTCATCATCTCGCCAGTAGTTAAGAACCAGTCGGCCAATCTGATGGACTGAAACATAAAAATGTCTAGTTGCTCTAGCAAGCGTCCTCCTTTGGTCCAATCTTGAGAAGTTTGTGATCTCGTGGTTGGATCAGTTTGTGGAGAGGTTGCACTACCAGTTTGGTTTTAAGCCGAAATCCAGCGTGGAGCAAGCCGTATGTGTGCTTAAAGAGACTGTGCAATACTTTAGCATCTGTGTACCGTAAATCGCCAATTAACGCTCTTTGGCTTTAAAAATTAATTTATCCAAAATAAAGGGGGAGGGGGCCGGTCGTAACAAAGCTATAATTTGAATCTTACTTTCGTCCTGGGGGAGGGAGGGCCTAACTCCATCGTGGAAAATTTGGCATTTATGCTATCGTTCATGTACGTGAGCTGGGTTTGGCTTTCCCGTTATTCTAATTTGTTCAGGAATTTAGTTTATTAGTTTAGTTTGCTGTATGTATGAAGGTTTTAGTTAATTCTGGTGCAGAAAAGCCACGAGGATGAAACATTGATTTCCTTGAATGCATGACGCTTTTAGAAAATTTCTTGCAGAAAAATTTCGATCTAAACTTCTTTAAGGTCAGAAATCATGAAATAACCTACTTACATGAAATAACCTAGGGGCTGTAACTAGGTGATTTCACGATTTCTGACCTTAAAGCATTTTACGGAAGTGCGCCGTAGCTTCGCCAGGGCTGTTAATAAGCAATTTGATGTCTGCAAGGCACACGACAATTTCAGTTGATGGTTGTGGATGAGCTTGCCGTACCTTGTCCTTCGTTGACGTCCATGCAAGCTTAGCTCGATCTATGTCAACACGCTGCAGTGCAGATTGAGTTGCTTTTCAATCGTAATAAATGTGTGCCTTGTTTTTAAACCAAAACTGACAAATTTGTTAGTCTTTTATTTCACTGAGAAGCCACGTCCCAAGTGATGACCTTTGGACGATTCGGGCATAGGCCTATACGTACTACACTTTGCATGTTGCCGGCAATAGCTTGAAAACAAAGTTTGATGCCTGTGGCACTTTTGTTAAGAATTGCCTACTTCAGGTTCATTGCACCAATATGCAGACAACGTCTACACAGAATACTACAACACTAGTAGTATGGACTAGGTAAGGGTATAAACAAGTACAAGTCAAGTGGTGGTCAGTTTATGCATGAGAATAATCTGCCACCCTTTGCCTTTAGGCCATTAACAAAAAAGAAGTTGGTTGTCAGTACCGCCCACTGATTTGTTTATGATAAATAAAAAGAAACAACGTGCCTAATGTACCATTCACTGTTAAAAAATGGTCTTTAGGCATGAAAATCTGAAATCGCCAAATTCTTCTCAGTAAATAATTTTATGCATACGTGGTAAGCACAATTATGAGGTAGTGCCCTTTATTTTACCCAAGATAAAAAATATATTCCACCTCCCGCACAGATTTCTTAAGAAAAGGGCTTGAGAACCAACTTTCATTTTTTTAAGTAGCCTTAACAGAAAATATGTTTTGTGGATTCCATTTTAAGAATCGTAGATTAAGCTCCCCAGCAGGCATGGACAAGATGTGTGGCCAAACATCCTGTTAGGGAATGCATTGCAGACGGTTTCTTTTGCGTCCCTCCTTTTCTCTGTATAACTGTAAATTTGTATGTTGTAACCTAGTTCACCTGGAACTCAGTTTTCAGGGGTACTGTAGGCCACGCCTGGCTCGAGCAACTTCACTTATTTGCTTTGCTCGGTGATTAGAGCAATTATGTTGGTCAAAGCGCTGAACTAATGCATAGATTAATTAAATCATAAATCACTTAGAAAATTCTCTGTGTGGGTATGTTCTTTTTTTCTTATTTTTTTTTTTTTGCAAGTAATTCAACAAGTAGTTTCAGAAACGAGTAAAACATTCATGGTAGCTTGTTGCCAGTCCCATTCAAAACAATACAGTGTCGTTAAAAGTCGCAAACTGACCATGTTTTGGCATATATCATGTTTGTTAATGAAGGCTGACCTTTTCTTGCAGAAGTAACAACAATAGAAGGAATTTTAGACCGAGTCATAAATGGATTGAAGCAAGATCAAGTAAGTCGGCAGATTCAAGATCCCCGTGGAGCTAGCAAAGTCGAAGAGTTTATTGAAAGGTTACGGAAAACAAAAGAGCTCCGTACTCCTTTTCACGTGGTAAGCTTAGTTTTTTTTTTTTTAAACCATACTCAAAAAGAGTATCGAAGGATTTAAAACTCTTGGTTTTTTTTTCCCCAGCTTATAGACGACCCCAGTGGAAACAGTTTTGTTGAGAACCCGTATCCTTTCTATGCTCATTTTGTGTCTTGCGATTATGTTGGTGACAATTTGTGAACTGTTTAAGTCCAAAAAAACCATTACTGGCAATGCCATGAAATTCACCTATCGTAAAATGGATTCTAAACTTCAAAAATGCACACTTTCACAACTGGAGACACTCGCGTATCTGCTAATTTTCGATAACTGAGCTGTTATCTTCATGCTTTAACGAAAAGATAGTTGGGGAAACCTAATCCCCGCACTGTGCTATGCTTACTGGCCCCCTTCTCGCTCCCTGGGGTAATAATGGACTATTTTTCTGTCTACAGGCACATGCGGTTTCCCCTCTCTTCGCAGCAATTGAAAGAATGAAAAAATTACCTTTCGACATCATTCAAAAAGGTTTTAATGACGAAAGTGGGGTGTGTTGGCTTCTTTCGTTTCGGCTTCCTGATACTAACTCTTAATAATAATAAGAGTTTTCCACAGAAGGTGGCGGGAAAATGGAAGGGCTGTGTAGCCACTAACACCAGTCCCAAAAGCAGTAGTAGGTCGGCTAACGCCTCCTTTTCAAAAAGTTGGTGAGGGGGAGACCATTCAGTACACATTTAAAACCAGACACAGTCTGAGCGGACACAGCCTCCTCCGGCAATGAGTTCCAAGCCGGAGCCACTCTAATCGCAAAAAACTCTTTGCGGCAATTAAGTCTAGACTGGGGGACCTCAAGTTTCCAAGAGTGACCTCTAGTTACATTGGCAGAAGAAACATCGAAGAATGGCAAATCAACAGAAAGAAAACCAACATTCTTGTGCCTGTTAAGACTGTTACGTAACATTTGTCTTTACATACTTCAGGTTTAGCTAGTAGCGTTAACTTGGCTGTAACTTCTTATTGGCGTTTACTGTACAGTGAATTATTTCTTAACACTTTGTCTATCAGACATGCACCCCAGAAAGATGAGGCACTTGTAGTTTCACATTATTCTAGAACACATCAACACAATGTTGCACTCGGCATCGCAGTAAGTTTTGTTTCATCATTGTCCTTTCTTTACTGTGCGTATCCTTTATTGCTAGATTGCTGGCTGAAGTTGCATTATTGCATTGCCATTTTTGTATGTTTTTACAGAATGAAGATAGCATCTTGGAAGAAGCTGATAATGATTCAGCTATTCTCGGTGAAGTAAATCAAGATGAGGTGAGGTTGAATGATTGCCCAAAATAGGCTCTTTTTTTTATGAAAATGAAGTTGAAAATTTACCTTACTTTATGACAGGGTAGCAACAAAGGCTTCATTAAAACAGGGTTCCTACCAAACTGGAGAACTCGAAAAATCTGGGGAATTTTCAGATTTTTCACAAAAATCACCCTTTAAAATTCGGGGAAAAAACAACGCTACACTTTCAGGCCTAGTCCTAAGTGCATTAAACACATTTTGCTAAGGGATTGTGGTACAATAAATTTATTCATCTATTTCTGCGTTAATACCTAAAAGTTCATTAAATCTGGCTACTCGTTTGCACCAGGTGAGCCGCAAAAAACTGGTAAAATGTGTGGAAAATATTTTTTACTAAAATTACAATAAATAGCCTGAAAGTAAATCTGAACTACTCTGGAAAACTCGGAGAAATTATTTTAGCGGGAGCCATGTAAGAGGATTTAACAACCTAGTGGAGGCCTGTGGCCAGTTACTGAAGACCCAGGCAACCCCCCTCCCCCCGGCCCCTCCGGCGACGTGCGGGGGGGCCGGTGTTGCTTACAGGATGTCCTCACCTTTCTTTCTATCAGTGTTGTGTTTTTGAGAACTTCCTGATGATGTTATTGCTACTACAGATGAACTAAAAATTATGTTCATAACTTTTTCTTCATGCTGGGTGGTACCAGACATTTTTCAGACGGTGTCAGTACCAGAAATCTTTCGAAAAAGATCGTTAGATTTCGTACTGTGAAACTCCATTATAAACGAACAAAAGTCACCAGAAAAACGCACACTTTCGGGGACGTCGGGGATATATAAGGAGACTGAAGTGAATGTTGGCAATAGGCCTATGTTGGATCTGCTATTCAGCCTTGAGCGGTTAATGGATGAGGGACATTTGAGTGCAGAAGAGGTCCAGAGGTTATCTCCCACAGCCCCTCAGTGACTCCCCACAATTTTCGCCCAGGTGAAGACCCATAAAGACGGCATGCCACTTAGGCTGATTACTTCAGCCAAGGGAGGAATGGCACAGAAGTTGGACTGGGAAGTGGCTGAGAGACTCAAGAAGTATGTGCGGGGTGAGAGTCGGCTTCGTAAGACTAGTGATTTGCTGGATGAGCTCGAACATTTGGAGAAGATGAGATGATGGTGTCTTTTGACGTCGAGAAATTATTCCCGAGTCTCTCACACCGTCTCATATTGGAGATGCTGGCACTCTCGAGGAAGAGGTGGGGTGTTCCAAGGAGTGAGTTCAAGAAAGATCGTGCGCTGTTGAAGGTTCTGCTTGCTTCTATTTACGTTGAGTTTGGCGGGAAGACTTATTGGCAAGATGGAGGAGCCCCTATGGGCTACTCTAGCTCGCCAATAATTGCGGAGATGGTGATGCAGCACCTTGACGAAATGGTTCTGAGATCGAGTGTGAGTGTACGAATGTGGAAGAGGTTTGTTGACGACATGTTCGCTGCGCTGGGGAAGAGGGGAGTTGCAGAGTGTATTGAATAAGGTTAACAACTGGAGGAGAGGGATCAGCTTCACGGCGGAGGAAGAAGAAAATGGAGCACTCCCGTTCTTGGATGTGAATATACAGAGGATTGGTGGAGGGAAAGTGGTATTCTGCCCCTACGTTAAGCCCATGGCAACTAGGCGCACCATCCCATACAACTCGGGACACCCGAAGGAGCAATTGCGCGCTATTGCTCAGAACGAGTTTGTTAGGCTAGTGCGAAACTCGAGTAGCCTCGATCTCGCAAAACCTCACTTGGAGGCGGCTAAAGGAAGGTTCTTGGAGCTGGACTACCCAGCGGGTCTTTTAAATCGGCTACGAAAGAAGGCAGTTTTGATTGTTGCGAACGAGAAAAAGAAGAAGAGTGGCCCCCGAAAAGACGAGAATGTGTTAAATGAGTTGAAAATCGATGAAGGAACCCCGAGAGTGAAGCTGACTTACCTGGAAGGAGTTACTGGGCCAGTGCAAAACATCCTGAGGCAGCACGGCTTCAAGACCTACTTGAAGAACGTAGAAGGAATTCGTAAGAGAATTGTTCATCGAAAGAAGAAGGCAGTCCCACAAGGACATGAGACACAAAAATCCAAGGATGAGAAAACTATGGGGTCGGTTGATAACACCAACGAGGGAGTGTATAGAATTCCATGCAATGACTGTGATGCTGTGTACATAGGGGAGACAAGAAAAGGAGTAAGAACGATGCTTGCACAACACATGGGAAATGTTCGGAATGCAGTCAAAGATAACGGCATCGCAGTGCATTGCATGGAGACAAAGCACAAGATTAGGTGGCATGACACTAGTACACTGATCAAGTCCAACATGGCACGAGACAGACACCTCCGGTGCCTCGAATCCATTGCCATTAGTCAACATGAAGCCAAAGGAATTCCTCTTATGAACATTCAAGGCCCCTCCTACCCGAGAGTTTCACATCTGATCGGCTGGGAACATTCCAGGCAGTTGTGTAGGAAGTGGGGACTTCACGTGGCAAGCTCGCTGGATCGGCCTGGACAAATCGGGAGGCTACACAACTCGCGTGGTGGGCCTGCAAAAATCGGGAGGCTATGCAACGCACCAAGTTTCGAGCATGGCAACTAGAGTCGCTCATTGTCCGCGGCCAAAAATCAAAAAATCCGCGCCAAAAATTTAACTTTTTTGGCGGAATTCCGCGGCAACCATTACATGGGTTTCCACGACTTTCCGCGTCAATAAAATTAAGTTTCCACGACATTCCGTGCCCCCCACCCTTAAAAAAAATAAATTTTTTTTTTTTTTTTTTTTTTTAGCTTAGCCTACATCTACGCCTACTTCATACTTGTCATGGTAGAGACTTACAAGTTTCCACAATTGGACTATATCAATTATTTTTGCAAGAATAGTGCTCCACTAGTGCCTCACTCCATGGGTGACGAAAAAAAAACCAACTCGCTCCATGACCGGCGACAATTTTTTCTAACTCCCTGCTTAAAACTTAAAAGGTTAACCAAACCTACAAATTTGGTAAAAAAAAAACGTGCGATTTGGGGGAAATAATTGATTTCCGCGAGAAATGTTCTTTTCCGCGATCGTCGGTGGAAACTTTAACGACTCCAAACATAGCAATAATCCCGTACCACTGAAAATAAACTTCGTCAGAAGCTTAATTTAAGATCCGCGATTTTTGGCTAATCGTGGAATCGCGTATTATGAGCTACTCTAATGGCAACGAACGAAGATAGTAGTAAACTATCGAAAATTCGCTAGACAGTGTGAGTGTCTTCTGTTGTGAAAGTGTGCGTTTTTCTGGTGACTTTTGTTCGACCAGAAATCTTGCAAATTTTTGACAGACTGTTCATCTGTCTTCATCAGGCACTACTAAGGGATGTGCGATACTCGAAAAATTCGAGCCGAGTATGCAACTTGTACTTAAACTCGGCTCGTTGCTCGCATCCATACTCGAAAAACTCGAATTCTGTGAAAATGCGATAACTTCGTAATTTTTCACCAATTTCAACATGTCAATATGCCAAATTCATTGTCTTGACGAGAGTTCCTGATAGTGCAGATGAAAATTAAATAGCTCAAACCATTTTCAAGTTACATCCGTAAAACTGGACAACCACGACCCACACAGTAAGTTGAGTACCATCTTTGTTCATTTCCGTAATAATTAAAGAAAAAAATTGCTTACAAACTATGTTCAGCAAATACTCTAAACTCGCCTCGAAACTGGAGAACTCTTTTCTCAGGAGAAAACTAACTCCTGGATTTGGTAATACACATGGCGATGATGTAGAAAAAAGCTTTCCAACAAATAGTAAGTAGTGCCTGATAATGCCAGATGAACAGTCTGTCGAATATTTGCAAGAATACTGGTAAATAGTATTCTTTAATTCCGAAATTGTGCGTATTTCTTCCTGAACTTTAATGAAATTTGATGTGAACTTTCAGAGTAATTACCGTTACGGAATTTTCAATATTGGACAATTTTATTCCTTTAACTTTGGTTTTAATCTGCGTGTAATTTTGTTTGTAGGTTCTCACGTTCAAAACTAATTGTAGCAATTGCAATGCTCCGTGTGACACAAATATGAAGCGTACAAGTAAGTATACAGTGGATCACAGCCAAATGTATGGATAAAATAAAAATGAATTGTTGCATGTACTAAATTTTACATAGTGGGTCTTAGATTTCCAAAACGGTAAATTAAAAAAATAGAAAATGTTTCTCCGGCACAGACATCTGAAAAATCTGAATTTTACCACATGCAACCACATGTAAATTGCACAAAAAAATCTGTTGCATGTATTGCTTTGAAACTCAATGTCATCATTTTTAAAACTTTCATCATCCATTTCGCACACTTTAAAATCAAGATACTCGCAGTATCTAACTAATTTTTGATAAGACACCCTTCCTTCTTCAGGCTCTTCTAAGGTGTCAACTGACCTTTGGTACATCTCTGCTTTTTGTTGGGGTTTGAATTTGGAAGTTGGTGTTTTCTTTGATATGTACAAGGATTTGAATTTAGCTGTTGTTGTAGCCTTTGATATTTAAAAGGATGTTGGGCTCCTGGCCTCTTCCTGCTACTTGCCTTGCTCCATTCACACACAAGCAGTTCATTCAATTCTCTGCCCACCAAGTGCATCACTTTGGGGTTTGAACGACCTTGGGTGTTCATCAGTGGAGAATTATATTGGGCCAGATGTTGGAGATGGAAGCAGACTTAAGTGTCTGGAGTCTGTTGCCATCCAACATCTCGTCCAACAGAATTGTCCACTGATGAACACTCAAAGGTTTTTCAAACCCCAATGTGATGCTTGGTGGGTAGAGAATTGAATGAACCGCTTGTACGCGAATGGAGCAGAGCAAGTAGTGGGAAGAGGCCAGGAGGCCAACATAACTTGTAAATAGCAGATACTACACCAACCACCAAATTCTAACCCCCAACAAAGCGCAGAGATGTAGCCAGAGGACAGTCGACACCCAGAAGAGCCTGAAGAAGATACACTGGTGTCTATCAAAAATGAGCTAGATACTGTAGTGTGAGTATCTTGATTTTGAAAGTGTGAGAAATGTGTGATGAAAGTTTAAAAAATGATGACATGTAAATTGGTTCGTAGTAAATTCTCCAGTGCTTTACACTAGTGAATAAACAGGACGGAAACCCGTTGTCGTTTGGATTTAGATGTCAAACTGTCTGAGCGGAAGTGAACCCTCGACCTTTTGAGACCACTGGCCGAAACTCTACCGCCAAGCCATACCGGTACTTTGACATTTAAGTCCCAGAGGCAACAAAAACGGTTTGTATCTGTATTTATTTAATCTAGTAAATTAGCTTCAGGGCCAATAAAAAAGTTTCGTTGAGGTGATTAAAATGGTGTACTGAAACAAAATCGGTCAAAAATTAAGAAAATAATGGTAGTTTGTGCCAAGTTTGTCAGACCCTCCCCCCCAAAAAAAAAATTAATGTGGCATTGCCTGAGGGCTATTGTTTTCAACTTTGTTAGACATAATGTTGTAGTTTTTGTTTGTATAACTATAAACATAACATTTTTCAATTTTTTTTTAATGCAGAGATTCCACATTTTAAGGAAGTAGTAATTATGGCTACCACTTGTGAAGCTTGTGGTCATCGGACAAATGAAGTTAAATCCGGTGCGGGTTTTGAAGCAAAAGGAATTCGCATTACGCTTCACCTAACTAACCAGTTTGATCTGAGTAGAGATGTCTTAAAGGTAAGAAAAGCTAGAAACGCCAGAAAGAAATGGTTGAAGAACCACACTAGGCTTAATGTGTAAATAATAATAATCCGAGTGAGCTTATAACTGAGGTTAGGGATCCTGGTGTTTGGTTTCTTTCAGTTTCTTTCTATGCAGTGGTGCATCTCCTGAGACAGTATGCTGCGCGTCTACATCGCATGTACGTGATTAGGTCGCACAGCTCGCGCACAATTTCAAAAAAATGAAAAAGTTGTCTTCCACCATGTGGCGAGTGCAGCACAGTTTATGTTGGAGAAATGCGAAAAGGAATTTGCTGCCATGTCGAGCAGCACGAGACCAGAGGCAGTGTGGAAACGCACCACAAGATCAACTGAGAAGGCACTGAAACCCTCTTTATGTCTGATTCAAGCAGAGACCTACATTTGAGGAGCTTGGAGTCCCTGGCTTCAACTCACATCCATGAAAAGGTTGAACTGATGAATATGCAGGGACCATCCTGGAATGCAGTTTCTGCTCCGTAGTAAGTTTAATAGCGAGCTGCGTGAGAAGTGGAGGACCGGCTTTACAAGTGGTGGAGGCTACGCTCAAAAAGCAGACTATCGGACGTGATAGAGGGACATGAATTTTCTGTTGTTGCCTGATGAAGACAGTCATCTGAGCCCCTACATCTCCATATAACTGACTGTCGAAAATTTGCAGATGTTGGTGAAGATATCTTTTTCTTTCTTGAAATTGAGCGTGAATCGTGCAAATGAAAATTACTGCCGATTTAAAAAATGAATACATTTTAAAATGTCATTAGTGTTAAAGAAGCAAAAGATATTCTCCCCCCCCCCCCTTGCTCTCAGCATTGTAGAACGTAAATACCTAGGTGGTGGTCATGGCGTCTTGTGGTGGCAGAGTGTAACTTACCTACCAGACGGTAGTTGATCTGGAAGGTGACCACGGCAAAGTCCCTGTCAGTCAGACTTCATGGCTTAAGTTGGGCAAGCGTCTAATTTGCCGCCAGTCAGTGTAGTAAACAAGGTACAGTAGTAGACTATTCCTTCAGCAGCTATGGGATCTATTCTGGAAAATATCTCTACTCACATCACGATCCTGGTTCAAATCCTCTGGTACTCTTTACTGGACCTTCCGTTTCTGAAACATCCAGTGAAGTTCAAATTGAGCCATTGGGCATCGCAAAAAGTTACAACCTAGGCAGCTAAATACTCCTCGTCAGTTAGAATGAGGCTCACAGCAAAAGTAAAAATAAACATTGTAAGCCTTGTAAGGCCAACATAAAAATCGTGTGACGAGTGATTTAGAGAACGTTTGCTGTTCAGTGCCAAACTGCCAAGTCCACTGCACTGTACAAATTGTGAGGCCATTTGTATACAGCGTGCTAGGTTGATGGCAGTTAGGAATAAGCTCATGGGTGGTTGCTGTGAGCTTTTGCAGTTCTGGAGCCGGCTTATCCATACGAGGATAGGTTTCCTTCAAGAAGATCGATAATAAATAAAGGAACCTTGCGTTACAAATTTAAAAGCAGAATTTTGTGGCTCTGAATCTTTTCACTTGTTGGCAGTTTTGTGCTCAGAGCTGTCTCTACTTTAACCACAAATACGTTGCCATATTGGTAGTACTTATTTTGTTGCTGGCCGGAAACATGTACGTAGTACTGCAGAAAGCAAGTGCATTTGCCACAAGGAAAATATCTTTCCGATCTATATTCAGTTCCCCACCAAATACTGTCAAGCATTTATGGCACCTCTGTGATGCTTGCAAGCATGCACCCTGACTATCGGATCCGTGTTGCTGGATAAAACAACAATTAAGGTAAGCCGTTACATCAAAATACAAAGTATACATACTTAATTAGTAAATATTTCTGAAACCTGAGGACTGAGGCGTAACGTTTTTAGAAGTAGTGTACGGAGCGATACTGTACATTTCTAGTTCTGTATAAAGCGGACGTGCTTCTGTGCATCGAAGCATACATAAAAATTTTCAATTTGTTGTGTAGCTGTGAAACTTTTAAATAGCAAAAGTATGAAGTACAAAGTAACGCAACATACAAAATAATTTGCGTTAGGATAGTGGAGATTTTCCAGTGAACAAAGGATTTTTCCAGTTTATTTGAATATTTTCTAGAAGAAAATTATTTCAGTATATTCAAGTATGGATGCAAACCTATTTATGTTGCCTTTTGGACTTTCGTTGTCATTCTTGTGCCCATTTGGCTTTCCGTCATGTTTAATCATTTTCCACTTCATCCGTAAATCCATGCAAATATTGATGCACGTACACGATGGTCTCAAGGCAGTACTGTATTTTTACTCTTTATCTTTTCAGTCTGAAACATGCAGCATTCATATTCCAGAATTAGAATTGGATCTTGGATCTGGATTGTTCGGCGGTCGTTTTACAACCGTTGAAGGTCTACTGGATAACATCAAAGACCAGCTGACACAAGATAACCCTCTAACAATGGGTGACAGCGGAGACCCTGATCGCAACAGCAAAATGTCTTCGTTTCTTAACAAATTAGATAAGGTGTGTAATAATACTGTGGATAAACTGTTTCGCAGAATTACGGATGTGTGGGGATGTCTAAAAACAATGGCTGACCAGCAGGGGCGTATCCAAGACAAAATATTGTGGGAGTGTAAGGCGGAAATTTCTGAATGATCCCACATTTTATCCGCAAACCTGACCCTTTGTATTTTTACCCCTGTTTTTAATAGTTTCTTTCCAATTCCCATTATTTTTTACTAAGGCCCAGTTTTCACTCAGAATTTTAGTGGGGGAGACAAAATGGTGCCAAAATTTGCTAATAATTGCATGCAAGGGGGGGGGGTGGTTGCCCATGGACAGTTGGAAGTCTATTACGACAGGCAATCAGAAATAAGTTTTTGTAATCATTGACTAACCCGTGACTTTTTTCATTTCGACTTTTTGACGATTCGCGCCGTTATGCTCTTACCGACAAGAGCGGTTGGTACAGCCTTACTGCCAAGTCATATGGTGCAATTTTATTTGCAAGCTCATATTTGTTTAATTTCTCTTTATAGATCCGAACAGGCGAAAGTAATGTCCACTTGGTTTTAGATGACCCAGCTGGAAACAGTTATCTCCAGGCATGTATATGCAGGTTTTTAAATTTGGTTTTTGATGTTACCGTCAAAGCTTGCTATAACAAAACTAGTTCTAATAATTTAAGTATATGCTATTACGAATCGGACGTTGTACAAGTAATTTTCTTGTCCCAGCAGAGGTAAACCACAGTTTATAATGAAATGTGAGCATTTTCTGCCGAACTATGAATGAAGCAGTAAGAGAAGTATCAATTTCCATGCTGTGCATTATAGCTTGCCAATTACTCCTGTCTGACAATGTGTTTAAGCTATCACTCATGTCTGGCAGGCAGTGTCGCTGTCCCGTCGCGTTAACTCAATACGATGTCGTTTTATCAAAATAAAAGCAAAGAATAAAGAACTGCACAGGATTTTGAAACATTACACAGCAGTTTGTGTATTATTTTAAGGACAAAAACAAGATTTTAACATGTTAAGAAGAAGGAAAGCGATCAGCCACGTGCAAAATGCATGCGACCTTCCCAGTATGAAGATGTTGAAGCTGTTTTATTTTGACCAACGATGAGGCCCCTGTTTTTAGCTGCAGCAATCGGGAAAGACAGTATTCAGAAGTTCCGCTAAGGGCATTCTTGTTGGGTCATTTACGATGAGGTGCAAACGAAAGACACAGGCGAGTAAATACAAGCAAATATTTAATCCAGAAATCAAATACATGGCAGGGGTGGGGGGAGTAGCTTCCCCGCAAGTGCCCTGACCGGCATGCCCAGAGCGGCCCTCGTCAGGCCGTGTGGCTGTAGTGGGAGGCCAGCTGGGATGGCACGAAACGGAGCCGAAACACTACAATGCAGCAAGCAACAGCCTGAGACAACCTGTTGAGCACTGCACAGTGAGGGAACTGCGCATGGGCCGACCCAAGCGCAGAATGCAACAGTAGGTCTCAATTATCATCTAGCATGGAGTCCTCAAAATGTACAGGTGGAACAGTGGCACTGAGGAGGGTGTGTAAAAGGGCACCGAAAAACTGATCTTCTCGGGAATCGGTTGCATGATGGCGGCGGAGTGTTCCCTCTTTTAAGATGAATTGTCATAAGATTCACGAGTGAGGATTTGCTATGTGACAACTGTCGATCTCTACAAACGTGAGGATGATTTATGGTTCTTTTTTCGTTTGTGATGGGGGAAAATGTGGAACGACTTGTCCGCATTGGCTGGAGGAATAGGTCCTGTTGCCTGGAAGTAGAAGGCGATGTCCTCACAAGAATGTTAGATTCTGCTGCAGTAGGGCTAGCGTCTGGGGGATTTCCCTTCATTAGGTTTAGACATGGCTCGACGGGCAGGGTCTTTTGGCGAAAGGCGTTGATCGTTCAGAAGGTAAAGCAATGCAAGTCTCGCCCGAAAGCTTTTACAGGCGGGACATGACGTTACACAGCTGGCCGGATCTAGTGAGATAAGAACCTCAAGGGAAAGAAATAGTGGATATTTTCGAATCGCAGCTGTAGTTAAGTAATTCGTAAGTCTGTCTGGTACATCAATTAAAGCAATGTTTTTTGTTTTTTTTTGTAGAATGTGTATGCACCTGAACCTGATCCAGAAATGGAGATAGTCCACTATGAAAGAACTTTTGAGCAAAATGAAGACTTGGGGTTGAATGACATGAAAACAGAAAATTATTAATAATGGCCACTAAACAAATAAAGCAATTTTAACAAACTTTTATTAAACACCGATTGCTTGCAGTGTGCATAGTGCAGTTTCATTACCCTGAGAGATTCTTTCACACATTTAAAACTTACTTAACCAATATTAAACTCTAAATATGC
>JAHWFP010112090.1:0-14100 GCA_023313725.1 Lithobius niger
ATGTGTGGTGCAGTGGCAACCCGGACCACTGCACTGTGACTGAGGTTAGCCCTAATGACCAAGTTGTCGACGCGCCATTAAGCCTCAATCCCCCCCCCCCCACAATACCGAATCTAAATTAATCGGCTTGTTAAAAACTCCGTTTCCGGAGGTTTAGTCAGGAATTTTCGAACTTGACAATGACAGTCATGATGTACATTTTGCTCATGGGCTGGTTAATACAAGTTTTACAGGCACAGTCTCTGTACTTTGTGTAAATTTGAGCGGATATGACATTAAACTCGAAAAGGGAACGTTAATTGGCAAATAGGGTAGATGTACCAGTGAATGACCACTTAGGTACAAATAGTCTAAAACAAGCATAAACAAAGTCATCCACTCAAAATCAATTTTGCATCTTGTTCTGTGATTGGTTTAAAGCTATGTTACTCAGGATTGGTCCACGAAGTCACATGGTTTCCACTTACAAGATGACTGCTAGCTAGATCACTCTTCATCAACTGCTGCTGTTCCACAAGAAATACTAAGGTATGTCACATGACAAGTTACCTAAATATTTAATAAAATCCCTTAAAATAGTAGCTAGAGTGCAATTATCTAGTGTAACATTAAAATAGGACCCTAAAAAATGAAAATTGGGTGCCATGAGGTTTCTGTCGTTGTCTATGGGAATGCCATGAGGTGGTCAAGAGACTGGTTTTGTCAGCCAATTTTTCCAGTGAATGACCACTCTGGTCATTTACTAGGTTTTCGTAAATTTTGTGAAATACACAATTTTAAGCATGTTTAATGATAAAAGTATATAAATTAATTAGTTCAAACTTAAATGTTTGGTCAACAAATATGTCCTACCAGTAAGTGACCGGGGTAGTCATTTAGTGGTATGGTAACCGAACCTCCTGTATTAGAAGGGGGGGGGGGGATTAAGGCTTAATGGCGCGTCGACAACTTGGTCATTAGCGCCAACCTCAGTCACAGTGCAGTGGTCCGGGTTGCCACTGCACCACACATTACAGAGATGTTATTCAAACCCCTAACCTAAATCTTGTCATACATCTGTACCTCCTGCAAAAATTGAAAAACACCGGACAGGAGGACAGACTTATCGCCCAACTGACGCGCAATGTCATGCGGAAGATGGAACCGACGACGAACACCATCAAGATGGCGACAATCAACAAGTAAGTGCCGGACCGTAAGTGGCCGACGACACCAAGAACATTCAGGAGGGTCAACCCCCCGCAAAAGGAAACAGTGAGTAAGTCGGGTGTGACCAATTCGCAAACGGGCCAACACAACCTCCTCACGGCGACTGCGGTGACACGCCGAGTGCCACTCCTCGACAGTGCCTTTAATGGCCCGTAACTTATTACCGTCCTGTCTGTCCCACGAGGTTTGCCAAAAAGCGTGTAACTTCAGTCGCAGAGTTGGAAAGGCATCTGAGGGAACAAGGCTGAGATCCCTACCGAGAGGGCCAGAAAGGGCCCCTTTCGCAGCAGAATCAGCTTGTTCATTCCCTGCTATCCCAACATGGCCCGGGATCCAGCAGAAAAGCACGGTTTTCCGCTGGCCAGGCAAGCGGGAAAGCAAAGCTTGGACACGTTGTGTCAAGGGGTTCCGAGGATTGTAATTCGCCAAGGACTCCAGGGCACTCATGGAATCACTAAAAACAATGAAATGCGTGCCCTGAAGGTCAAGGATCCATTCCACCGCCAAACCAAGAGCCAAAAGCTCTGCAGAGAACACAGAATAGCCTGATGGAAGGCGATGGGCAACCGTTACACCCTTACACACACAAGCACACGCCACGCCAACGTCGGACTTCGACCCATCAGTAAACAGGCGCTGATAACCGGCGTACTGAGAACTTAGCCGCCGGAACTCCTGTAAGTACCTTGCTGGTAAAGTGGAACCCTTCGGGAGGGACGCCAGAGCAAAAATGAAATTGCCACCTGGGACAAGCCAAGGGGCAACTGGCATTCTCCCAAGCCTCAAGACGCAGGGCATTTCAAAGGCTATTAGAAGGGCAATACTTCTCCAGACTATAATAACTTGGCAGAAATTAATAAAAACTTTTCTCATTATAGGTATAGAGATGTCTAACAATCAAGTTGAAGCAGAAGTTGTCCCAGAAACCAAAAGAAATAAAAGAACCTACAAACGTTTCAATTACACAGAAGATCAGTTGGCAGTAGCTGCTGTTCGTGCAAGGCAAGGTCAGTGCTAATAAAGCATCTGTTGAGCATGGTATTCCTAAAGGGACACTAATAAATAAACTAAATAGAAAAACTATTGAAGGCAGGAAGATGGGCCCACCAACAATCTTGACAACTAAGGAAGAGGACAAACTAGATAAATGGATTTTGGGCAAGGCAAAGATAGGATATTCCTATGCACCCAGAGGAGGTGAAAGACGCAGTGCAGAGAGTTATGGTCACCACAAATAGACAGAATCCTTTCACAGATGGGCGACCTGGCATAAAATGGCTTAAACTGTTCCTGAAGCGCCGACCCGCTGTTGCAAAACGCAATGCTGAAGTAATTTCTAAAGCCAGAGCCTCTGTCACAGAAGAGCAGATTCGAGAGTGGTTTCGAGAACTTAAGGAATACATCACTGAAGAAGGGTGTGAAGATTTGCTGTTGGATGGCAGTCGCATTTATAATGCAGATGAGACAGGAGTGCAGCTATGTCCCAAGACGGGAAAAGTTCTTGGTCCTAAAGTGTACAGAAACTTTTACGAAATTGCAGCCGGCCCAGAAAAAGATTGCATGACTGTCTTGGCAAACTTTTCAGCAAATGGTACTACTGTTCCCCCGATGGTAGTGTACCCCTATAAACGAATTCCACGGGATATAGCTGCGTCCATACCTACTGAATACTTTGTTGGTCGTAGCGATTCTGGATGGATGATCTCTCTGAAACATTTTACGAATATATAGCAAACTGCTTTTACCCTTGGTTGTTGACTGAGGGCGTAACTTTTCCAGTGCTGTTCTTGCTCGATGGTCATAAATCACACATAAATATGGAGTTGCGTGAGTTCTGTGTAGCCAAGCGGATTTTGTTGTTCAGTTTACTCCCAAATGCCACACACATTCTACAGGCGTGCGATGTGGGTGTATTTCGACCCCTAAAAGTGGAATGGAAAAAAGCTGTACGGCGCTTCAAAGAGAAGACTGATAAATCTGTGTCTAGGTTGACATTTGCACCACTGCTAAAGGAGGCTTTTAGTAACTCCATGAAGGTAGAAACAATAAAAAATGCTTTTAGAGCATGTGGCGTCTTTCCTTTCAACGTAGATATTGTGGACTTCAAAAAATGCATGAAAAACCGTCACAGAGAGATTGCTAGTGTGGAACCCGTTAAGGCCGCCAGCGAGGACAGTGTGCCGTTTTTACAGCTCCTTGAACGTGAAATACCAGTTGAGCTCCTACAAGCATTTAAAAGCTCACGAAATGGTAGGGTGCAAGAACTAGAAATTAAGGAAGAAGTGTTGTTCAACATATGGATGAAATACAAAAACGAAGAGGCCACAGCAAACATGGTTGATCAAGTCGACGGCCTACCACAGCATGGTTTGCCTACTGCTGATGGAACTGAGAGTCCGTCTACCGACACTGAACCTAGGCCTACAACTGCCACAAATAACGAACCAGGAAGTGACAACATTGACGCAGTGCGTGAAGCCGAGTCCTTTCTATCAGGTTCTGGGGTTGCTGTAACTTCACAGCATGACATGTTACCTAGAACTGCCACCCCTGTACTGCCATTAAGTAGAGCTTCTACTCCATCACTAGGCCTACTGTCAGATTCAGAGAGAGAAAATAGGACAGTCTTAAGCCCGCCGTCCTCATCTGCATCATCACGTGCTCCAACTCCACAACAATTAACCAGGTCTACGATATCCACACCAGACAGCAGACCTTCCACATCCAGGCAACTAACTCAGGAGAGCGTTTAGGATGAGCATCTTCACTGGCCTAAAATACCAGAAAAAACTACCAAAAGAACAGTTAAAAAAGCTCCATATGCAGCCACGTCCAAAAAATGGAAGGAGTTTCACGATCGCATAGGTGAAGAAAAAGCTGAAAAAGAAGCAGCCAAGAAAAGAAGGATGAGCGAGAAGCACAGAAGCTAGTCAAGAATCAAGGGAAGAAACCAAGGCAGTGTAAAAGCCAGAAAGTCATACTGTGGAGTATGACAGTGAGACAACATCTGAAGATGAGTCACCAATCCCTACAGACAGCGACGATAATGAAAGCGATGGCGAAAGTGAAGCGGCTGAAAGCAATGAAAGACTCCGGCCTGTAAAGTATTTAGTCAACACTCATGTCATAGTGGAGTATGAGGGAGAATTCTTTCCCGGTGTTGTCACAGATGAAGGTAATGGCAGCATTGTAGAAGTACACACCATGACAATGAATGGTCCCGCAACTTGGCGGTGGAACAACGATGAGCGTGACGATGACAAGATTTGGTATAACTTGAGGGACATAAAACAGCAAATAAAGCCTCCAAAGCTAACCTCAAACACCAGGCAAACTTACAGTGTGCCTGAAATTGCCTTTTACAGGCGTACTAAGTAAATTCAACTGTCAATTGCAGTTAACGACAACAATGCGGGGATTGCGGGCATCAGTCATTCACTGGTTCTGTGGCGCCCATTCACTGGATGTCAGCGGTCATCTTCTGGGTTTTTTCTATTATTTCACTTTGTGTGGGTAACTTTAAACTCAAGTTTGATGTACAGTGATTTTTTTCCTTGAAATGTATATGTTAATGGCTTGAAATCAATACATACGAATTACTTTGATGGTTGTCTTCATTTTATTTACTAATTTATTCACATAGGTAGTCACTAAACGGTCATTCATTGGTGCTTTCAGCCTATACCACAGCTTTGGTCGATTTTGAGATGGAAACGACTGGCGGATCCAAGGCCCATTCAGGTTTCCGAGTCCCAAGCTTCATTGGGAGCCGACCTTTCCAATCAGCTTTCTGCTACACCCCCTGCAAGCACCTCTAAGCAGCGCTCTGAGGTGGAGCTTGAGGACGATATAGGTACAAAGTTGAAATAGTTGAAAAAGGAGTTTATTTTTCCTGATTTAGACGCAGAACAGAAAGTTAAATTTCTGGAGATGTTAAAAACACATCAAGAATCATTTTCAAGACATGACTTTGACCTTGGTCTATACAAGGGATACAAAATTTCTATTGAAACGGGGTGATCAGAACCTGTACGTTCAAAGCTTTACAGGGTGCCATTTCATCAGAGGGAACTGTTGGTCAGCTACCTAGATGAGTTATTACGTAATGGGATCATAAAAGAAAATAAGAGCGCTTGGATGACGCCTTGCCTTCTCGTGAGAAGAAGGCCCACTGGTTATCGTCTGGTCGTAGATTTGAGAGGCTTGAATTCTACAGTTGAAAGTGTGAGAGTTCCAATTCCCATTGTGAGCGAAAGCATGGCTCATTTGAGCAGCGCCAGGTATTTTTCGAAATTAGACTTTAAATTTGGGTTTTATCAGTTGAAACTAGCAGATTCTGCAGTGCCCAAGGCATCATTTTGTATATACAACAGACAATTTTCGTTTTTACGAGTTCCCATGGGGCTTAAAACGAGTCCTGCACATTTTCAATTTTGTGCGCAACAAAATTTTGCGGACATTTTAGGCGTCAATTGGAGGTGGCGAAGGTTGACGACGAGTAAATAAAATAGTAGCCTATAGCATTTGCTTCATCTATGGGCCGTTAACATGGGAGAAAGGCGGTACAGCTACACGCAATGTGGTTTTGCTTTTCTGAGCCAAAATAATCTATAGAAAATTTTAAAAAATTGGTTAAAATGCTTGGAATAGGTTCCGGTTATATATTATTAACATGTTTTCTATAAATTCAAAGTATTCCAGCATCAATTATTATTTTTTTCTCTAACGAGTCAGTCAATCGGCGGTTCGCGTCGGTAACGCCTAAGCGAAGCGCCGATGACAGACAGGAGAAAAGAAAGTTAACTGTTCGGAACGCGTCGCATTAGCAATCGGAAAATCACAATTTTTCGAAATAAATCAAGTTAAAACTTTAAACAAATATACCACGAGGGTGCTTTAGACTCTTATAAAGTACATTCGACAAGAAACTTACGGTTTTAAGCAATTATTAAGGTACATAATTGAAACAAATGCCAAAGACTCATAACGATGTTTTCATAAACCCAAGATGGCGTCTGGAACTGGTAGATTTTCACCCCGTGTGGTTGGGAACCCTGTAGATGCATACGTCATCAACACGTGGACAGGGGGGGGGGAGATGAGGCTTATTGGCGCGTCGACAGCTTGGTCATTAGCGCCAACCTCAGTCACAGTGCAGTGGTCCGGGTTGCCACGTGGACAGGCTAGTAAGCCAATCATGAGACAGAAAATCTCTTGACATCATTGTTTTCGCTTTCATTGAATAAATTGTACCAATTCGGAACCAAAACATACAAAGATCGTAACTGCAAATCGAGTTTTAAAGATTTCAAGTTGGCTAACTACATGAACAATTGATAAGAATTAATCAAAAGCAAAGTGCACTGTTCCTGGCTCACGATTAACATGTAGTAGTAAACAAATCATTGATAAACAACTGAAGTCTCATAACGATCATAGCCTATCGGTAGAACTACCGATTTCCAGTTTCAATTTGTACGGTAACTCTCAAAAGCCATGGTAAGAATTGCGTTAATTCGTTGAAATTGTAGCGCAATTCCTAACACAGACGTGAAATTCCAAATCAAGTACAATTTCAAACCATAATTGTTTAAACATAGGAATATAACGCATATTGGCAAACATGATGGTTTTAAAGAATTTATTTTGGAGATCATTCCAATGGGTTAGATTTTTTTTTCCATACGTTAAAATAATCATTACACAAGAAAAGGCTTCCTGCCAGTTTACGACGCGTTAGTAAGGAATAACAAACATGGAGTGGTACATGTTACGGAAGGATTCCGGTGGGACTCTGGGTCTTCTTCCTCCTTGATTACTCTTAACAAATCCTGAAAATAACAAATATTTTTGTTACTTCCAGAACTTAGGAAATTAGTCCGAACTATTTTAGCTGAAATAAAAACAAAACATACAGTTCATGTAGACAGTAAAACTAGCATTACGAATTAAAATTATTAAAGAAGCGAAAATTTGCGCTGCTATTGCAGGCAGTTAGAGATTAATCTCAAGTATTGCATAAATATTTAAGATATTTTACCAAACAAAATACGTTTTAATTAACTTAGTGTTGTAAATGTAGGTGAAGAAACCATACAGCCTATCGATATAACTGCAAGTTTACACTATTTTGGAAGCATGAAATTGACATAGATTATCCGAAAGTATTGTTTCAAAATTAGGGAATAAAATATCACAGAAATTGAATTATAGTACTTCAGGGAAATGAGAATTCTACGGCTAAAATTCGTTTCTCTAGTTCTACGTTAGCTGAAATTATCATGTAAGGAAATCAGTAAATATATCGTTAATTTGTAAACAAATAAATGCTATGATTAAAAAAGAAACTTGGCCTGAAATGTTGAAAATACAAATTATAAGACCCATATACAAGAAAGGAGAAAAAAAGGATCTATACAACTATAGACCTATAGCTTTACGGTCAATAATAGATAAAGTGCTTGAAAACTTTGTTGCAAATAAAATAAGAAATTTTCTGGATGTAAACAAAATTTTATCTCCGCTACAATACGAATACACAAAAATAGAAATACAACTGAATTATTATCAAAATTTAATGAATTAATTACAAGAGGTTTAAATGAATGTAAATATGTGCAATAATACTGGTGGACTTACAGAAAGCATTTGATACATTTGATCAAAAGATACTATTACAAAAATGTTACAACTTAGGATTAAGAGGAAAAATACACAACTTACTAAAAAATTATCTAAATAACAGGAAGACAATAGTATAGCTAAAAGATACATATAGCAACACAAAAATGGTTAATGATGGAATACCACAGAGCTCAGCACTAGGACCACTTTTATACTTAATTTATACAAATGATATTAGTAAAAATATTAACTAACAAACATTTTTCTTTTTGCAGATGATACTGTTCTAATTTCGATAAATAATAAATATGATGAAATGATGAACAATCTACAATATGACTTTAACATATTAAATAACTACTTTATAGAAAATGAACTTGACATTAGTAAGGAAAACACCATTCAAATGGACATATCAGTACCAAAAATGAAAAAAAAAACAAAAAAAAGCATGGATAATAAAACATTATGGAAATTGTGAAAATTTGAACTTAGGACTAATAGAAAGTAAATGTAATGAAGAATGTAGAAAACTAGAAAAAAAGAAAACAGCAATATTTAGGCTTAATGCACGGTGGTGACGTCACGCCAACACATCCCAATGCTAAAAGTGTAGCCGTTATATACGGTTAATCTGAAAACCCACATTTTTTTTTGATAATCTAACACTTTTTCCGCGCTCTACACAACCACTGCTCCACCACGTGACATACTTTGCAAAACTACCGTACACAACACAAACTCAACCAACATAAATAAGCACATTTGCAACCTGCGACGTTTATCGTACTAACACGAAAAAAAAAACCTCGCGTACGATGTTAGCCCCCTCCCCACCCCTATCCATTAATAAATAGTCCAAGCCGAACCCCACGACAACCTTTCGTCCCGACGGAACGAAAACTAGCCTACTGACACCTTTTAAAACACACCTAAAAACCTACGAGACTCAAGCGAATAACGCATTTTATACGCTATATCTTATTTAAACTAATAAATTAGAAAAAATACGGTTTTACCTTAAACACAAACGTCGGTGACTGGGACTGCGTATAGGGACGTCCTCGCGTGTGCGAGATTTTCTCAGACAGGAAGTTTAAACCGGAAGTTTGAGTTCAGGAATTTACGTCATGTTTCACAAATAAAATTTTTAAATAAATTTTTTTTTAATCTCAAATAACTAAATATGTTGGCTCGACGTCACTCCTTAGCATTAAAATACATATTCGCTTCGCCCACTCGTGATTCCCTCCACCCCCTCGATAGTGGACTAGCCGTTTCTCGCTCGCTCGCAATTATAATCGGTAAATCGACAAAGCCTCACGGATATCTACTACTTAACAATTGATGAATTTTGGAATTTTAAAGAACACATAATTGGAATTATAAAAAAATTAAGACAACTGATACCAAACTTATATAAATTAAAGAATATTTTAAATACAAAACAAAAAAAATGATATATGAAGCATGGATAAAGAGTATAGTAAGCTATGGAATAGAAATTAATGGTAATACATCAGAATATATTACAGAAAGATTACAGAAAGTACAAAATAAGTTAATTACAAAAACTATACAAAGAGAGTGAAATATTAAAAATAAAGGAAGTTTACAAATATATAATAATAACAAAAAATTATTATAGCAATGCATTTAAAGTAACCACAACAAAATTAGATAAAATAAGAGTAGGAAAAAGGATATATATGAGATGCCAAGCTGGAATAATGCATGTGGAAAAAGAGGAAAAAAGTATTACATACCACAATTATTTAATGAACTGTCAGAAAATATGTTAACATATATAAATACTAAAGAACTAAGGATAAATTAAAAAAAATACCTCATGATAAATTAGTTAAATACATATTGCAAGTCCAGTGAGAAGCGTCGATAATTCATAAATAAGTTATAAACCTAAAGTAATTTATATTTGTGTGATGATATTTAGTGCATGTATAATGTGTATGTATAATTTATTGTTATTATTAATCACACCTGAATAAGATGTTGTAAAATCTTACACAAGCTTTCTATATAAGCTTCGAAAATTGCTTGTAATAAAAGGACTTATTATTATTATTATTATATTATAATTTCCACAAAAATAACAGTTGAAAGTACAAATCCAACATAGATTTATCATCGTTGGTTACGATATCCTGATACGTTTTTTAGGACGAGTATAGTAAATACAGAAAACAACTAGAGAAAATTAGTTACTCGAGCAAATTTGTTTTATTTAATAGGTTGCAGGAATTAAAATTAAAAAATTTAAATACTTGGATCAATCTTGGCAAGTAGCCAGAGATTTTCTCCAAGTAACGAACAAACCATTGACTAAAATACGAAGTTCTGTAATACACAGAACAATTCACGGACCATCATCCTGTATAAATGTTGATTATCTTGATCGAAGAACTCGGATCGATCTCGGCAAGTGGCCAAAGATCTTCTCCAAATATTAAATTGGGCTATAAACTACTTAATTAAAACATCACGCAGGCTAAATTGGTGCCAGAATATTTATTGCTAGAACAAAAACAATACGGAAGGCATCACTAGATAGCCTAGTTAAGCTAGTTACGTGATCAGAATTCAGATTAACGGAATGGAAACTAGATCGAATTTTTATAAAAGAATACAAATAATTTTTTTTGGCAACACAGCATGTGTAACAACTAAGTTTTGGTTAGAAGCTCAGGATATCAGCTAAAAGCTATAATTTCGCTGGAAATTTGGCAATAATTACTCGCACATTTTTGTAATCTAATGGTAGAAGTTAAATCAAATTTTACCTTCAGTCATCCTCCTGCTGGTGGATCCGGGGAGGCAGGGCTGTCAGGAATGACTTCGGCAGCTGGTTCTTCATTCATCTGTTGGACTTCAACAGTGGCTACAACAACAGACGGAGGAATAGAAACCAGGTTTGGGACTGGTCCTGGGGGATTGTTCGGTTGCTCTTCCTGTAGGATGGCGAATGGAATAGCCACAACTGGCTTCGGCCAAGATGGCCCGGGCGTGGAAAAAGAGAAATTCCCCGCCAGCCTCAGGAAAAGGCAAATAACAGAATGGCCGGGAATGGCGGCAGTTTATTCCACTGATATGCGGCAAGTGCCGAAAAATCCGGTCATCCCGATCTTCATAGCTTTCCACTAGAGGTGGTGAATAAAGTTGGTACCCGTACCTGGTGGGGTGGAGTAGAATTTAGTTTATTAGATTGTCCACCTTTCAATATCTAACATAATTCAAAGTTAAAACTAATTTCTAACCATCACCAACCTTTAAATCGGACAACGCGATTCACAACTGGGAAGCACATTTTTGTTTACACCATTTTCCGGAAAGTCGTAAAATTGACATTGTTTTCTGTTCTTCCCTTTTTCCTGCCTTCCTGGATAGAGTAATCCATGCCAGTACTTCCGGATGAACTTCCAGCTTGGATTACTCTATCCAGGAGGGCAGGACGAAGGGAAGAACAGAAAACAATCGGAAAATTGTGCAAACAAAAATGTGCTTCCTGGTGTGAATAGCGCTGTCTGTTTTAAAGGTTGGTGATGGTTAGAAATTAGTTTTAACTTTGAATTATGTTAGATACTGAAAGGTGGACGATCTAATAAACTATATTTGTGAATCAATGAGAAAAAGGTATTGTGTTTTCCTAGAGTGAATTCAGATCACGCACGTAATTGATTGAACGCTAGACCTAATATTGCCGACTTTTCCGTGATTACAAACGCTCCCGTGAATCGTGTTGGATTAAAAGTTGATTTTTGTTGAATGTATGAAGTTTTTAGTTAATTTTGCTGCAGAAAAATCAAAATTTACAGGGACGAAACATTGCTTTTGTTAAAAAGTAAGAAGATTTCAGTTAATTTTACCACAGAAAATCGATAATTTTTAAGAGGTGGGCGTCAACAAGAGTTACATCACGATTTTTGACTTTCAAGCATTTTAGGGGACTGGGCGTTAGCATTAACTGGGCGTTTAATATGCGATTTACGGTAATTAAAAGTGACCGGCGGAGCACTAAACACGTTCACAAGTACACACAGTCACATTGTTGCATTAAAAGTTTCGAGTGGCTTGGAGGCAACATAATAAGTACATTTATTCTTGTTTTTCTTCTTTCCCTGCATATTAAAAAGAACGTCATTGATCCCAGAAGGAAGGATGGGTCACAAACTTAGTCGAGGACTGTAGCCAAGAAAGATGGAACCATAAAAGCCATCCAAATGCAGTAAATGGGAAAAGAAATATCAAGAGACTAAAGAATCATGAGAAAATAGGAAGAAAGGAAAATACAAGACTTCTCCAAGCATGATATGGAGAAGATCACAAGGCAGAGGGGAAAACGAGATGGAGGGAAGAAAAGAATTCTTCAATGAAAGAATCCCCCCCCCCCCCCCCCAAACCAAACTTTTACAAAGTTCCTATATGACTTGGTTCAATTATCTGATAGATAGTGACTCAAAATGGGCTGAAAGTAATATTTTATGAACGATGTGTGCTCAAAATTTTCACGACATAGATTTGTATGCGTGTGAACTGGTACAGGTTGTTTTACCTAAAAGAAAGAATAGGCCAAAAAAAAAAATAATAGGTTTTTCCGGTACCCGATCTTAGAATTGAAAATTGGGGGAGGGGAGATGAGTCTTAATGGCGCGTCGACAGCTAGGTCATTAGCGCCAACCTCAGTCACAGTGCAGTGGTCCGGGTTGCCACTGCACCACACATTACAGAGATATTATTCAAACCCCTAATCTCAATCTTGTCATACATCTGTACCTCCTGCAAAAATTGAAAAACACCGGACAGGAGGACAGACTTATCGCCCAATTGACGCACAATGTCATGCGGAAGATGGAAACGACGACGAAAACCATCAAGATGGCAACAATCAACAAGGAAGTGCCGGACCGTAAGTGGCCGCCGACACCAATAACATTCAGGAGGGTCAATCCCCCGCAAAAGGAAACAGTGAGTAAGTCGAGTGTGACCAATGCGCAAACGGGCCAACACCACCTCCTCACGGCGACTGCGCCGCACGCCGAGTGCCATTCCTCAACAGTGCCTTTAATAGCTCGTAATTTATTGCCGTCCTGTCCATCCCACGAGGCTTGCCAAAAAGCGTGTAACCTCAGACGTAGAGTTGGAAAGGTGTCCGAGGGAACAAGGCTGAGATCCCTTCCGAGAGTGCCAGAAAGGGCCCCTTTTGCTGCAGAATCCGCTGAATTTGCTGCTGAAAATTGGGGAGTATGCACATAATACATGGAGTGGTACGGCCTAATTTATAAAGTTTAGTTGAACAGGGCTTGGAGACCTATTTTGGGTCACCTAAGCCCTAGTTTAGTCGAGGACAATGTTAACAATTAATTAGTTAATTAGTCATGTAATTAATAAACAAGTATAAATATTAATATTAATCAAAATCACATTAATATATTACATATTAATCAGACTTCTAGCACACAGAAATCCTTATTTATTTAGTTTGCTGAGTCTAAAAGACCCAAGTCAAATTACTATAGAGAAGGAAATATTGTGAAACAGGTTTGGATAATATATTCATGGTCAGTCAGTCAGGCAGAGCCATGCACACGAGCAATAGCAAAAGTTCTAGAAGGATGATGCAAACGCATGCAGCGGCTGATGTAACACATGCAGTAGGATGATGAAAACATGTTGCAAAGAATCTAAAAATAGTAACATGAGGTAGTGGAAAATGACATCATGTCTATTCACCTAAAAAGTATAAAAGGAAAAGAGGAAAGCAACGCATGACCATTCGATATCATTCAGACCCCAGCTCCTGACCGAATTGCTGCTTCCTAGACGTGCTCATTGCTGCTCATGCTCAGACCTCAACATCCGAATTTAAGTATCATTCTGACTTATATAGAATTATCATAACGTTAACCGAATATAGAATTTATCTATATCAAGCTAATATTTAGCCTATATATATATATTCCATGAATCAGTTATCCAACCTGACCCAAAATCCCAAATAATATTTGTGAATATGAAATTATCATAATATTGATGAATTATTGATATTCATTTATTCCTGGCTAGGATAAATAGCAGGGGGGGGGGGGGGATTGAGGCTTAATGGCGCGTCGACAACTTGGTCATTAGCGCCAACCTCAGTCACAGTGCAGTGGTCCGGGTTGCCACTGCACCACACATTACAGAGATGTTATTCAAACCCCTAATCTAAATCTTGTCATACATCTGTACCTCCTGCAAAAATTGAAAAAC
>JAHWFP010112091.1:0-11254 GCA_023313725.1 Lithobius niger
GCAAAGCTTGGACACGTTGTGTCAAGGGGTTCCGAGGATTGTAATTCTCCAAGGACTCCAGGGCACTCATGGAATCGCTAAAGATAATGAAATGCTTGCCCTGAAGGCCAAGGATCCATTCCACCGCCAAACCGAGAGCCAAAAGCTCTGCAGAATACACAGAATAGCCTGATGGAAGGCGATGGGCAACCATCACTCCCTTAAAACACAAGCACAAGCCACGCCAGCGTCTGACTTCGACCCATCAGTAAACAGCCGCTGATAAACGGCGTACTGAGAACACAGCCGCCGGAACTCCTGTAAGTACCTTACTGGTAGAGTGGAACCCTTCGGGAGGGACGCCAGAGCGAAAATGAAAATGCCACTTGGGACAAGCCAAGGGGCCACTGGCATCCCCCCAAGCCTCAAGACGGTGGGCATTTCAAAGGCTATCTCCTGACAGGACTGCTGGAGCCTATCGCGGAAATCACCCTTACCCACCCTGCGTCCACCGACTCGCAAGTCTGGCCCAAAAACCATGGAACAAGCAGGACTGGATTCCACAGCACGTAAACGCACAGCATACTGAATGGCCAGCTTCCGCTAGGGGTGCAGCTCGAGCGTAACAACATTTTGGGGATTAGCTCCTGGCTTAAGCTTGATACCGGCTTTGAAGCCCTTGAATTTGCTAAACCTTGGTTTAAACAGGTAGGGAACGTTTCAAAGATCCGAATGTCAGTAACAAAGCTGGCAAATTCAGTAATACTTTCAGGATCACAAACTTTGATGTTAAAGAACTGATTAAGGCTCAACTTGAATTATGAAATTCACCCGTTCCCAAATACGGCAGGTTGATTGCCAGGTGCCACTACAGCACTTGGTTTCTCAACGTGGTTGTTCAGTCTAACATTGGGTTTAATTACCTCTAACGGTATGACTATCTCTCCAATCCACGATTTGAGCATAATGTTGGTAGAATTTAACATCCGAGAAGTAACTATTATACCAACTACGTGGGATTAAAAATCGCAGCCAGAATCTACTGCGAGAGGCAATGTATGACCATTTAAGCCACAATGTTAAACTGACATGTGAATAGGTCATGGTATTAATACAAAACTTATGCTATCATCAGACATGACACAAGTGGCACCTGAATCTTAATTTCTACATTCTTCTACATGATGTGCTTTGTTTTTTACTATGCTTGAATGGTTTCTTTTATTCAGAGTATTTTGCCATTTTTGGCTTAGGAGCAGTGGCGCCCAAGCTATTAATCACGCTTGGTTTCTTGCCAGACTTGCACACTCGTTTCAGGTGGCCCACTTCCCCGCACAATAAGCAGGCGCCCCTCCTCCATTTGCACTCTGGTTTCACGTGGTTTTTATATCCACAACAGTAGCAAGCACGTTATTTCCGACTTACTTTTAAGTTAGGACGCTCAGCCCACCAACACTTTGTTCAGCTCTTTCCTGCGCGAATGCAACTTCACATGCTTTGGCGAATGTACCAGAGTTGGTCCATTGTCATAAGGATCTCCTAAGTTTTTGCATTTCGAATTCAAGAGATAAACCTGTCCCACAGTATCTCCTTTACAAAATCTTCATAATTACAATTCACAGTTAAACGTTTCCACTCCTGAATGCATAAAAGTTACAATAGTAGACCTTAAATCATAAATATTTTAGCTTTAGCAAACGTTAAATCTTTGTAGATCCCACAGTTGTTAACAACCAAGAATACACTTTTCAATACAGTACTCGTTTTAACAGTTAAATATTCTGTTCTGTAACTATTAAACTTGAAAACAAGTTATTCATAATACCCAAACTAGGCAACTTCTAAACAAACCTCTACTTCGGCGCAATGTACTGCAATACAGCCGACACTATGCCAGCAGAACGCTTGGGAACGTGGCACACTTGCAAACAAATCTTCACCCTCTTTCATGGGACTTAAACAACGAACAAATACTTACTTTTTACTCACAAAGAATGGGTTGGCATCGTTCCCTCGCTGGCTAAACGAAGAAACAGTCTGTCTGCTTCAGTTCGGATGGACTGCTACCCATGCTGCCACTCAGTTTACTAACTGACAAATCATGGATCTTGCAAGGTAATTGGTTTTTCATTTCAAAAATGACGCCCTGTAGCCAATGCCTGGGTTTACCATCTAGTTAAATAACTAAACTAGCCTGGACCTTAATTCAGTTTTAGCAGTTAAGTTAGTTAAGTTTAAGTTTAAGTTTAACTATCGGAAAAATTGATAATTCTTACTCACGATCTCACCAACAGAATATCAGTTCACCAATATGCAGCATATTTTCGACAGCTCTGAACGAAAATGAGAACAAATTTCCTTCCTAGTGTCTTCTTCAAGCTTCTAGGTGTGTTATTTATTAAAACTACATCACTCTTGCGCTCATCGAGTTTTGAAATTGCTGTGACAACACGACGAGCACAAGAGTGGTGTAGTTTTACTTGATAACATACCTGGGAGCCTGAAGAAGACAGTACGATGGAAGTATAGGAAGTCCTCAACTCAATGAGCTAACAAAAGGTAACAAGTTACTCAATTATAAATAAAGAAACCTTTTTATCGGAATAATTACTCATAAATGCACAATGCAAGCATAATTGTTAAAAATACTCTCAGTCCATTCCGAAAAGATTAAAGCATGACGTCACTTTTGGTGGACGTGGCATAATCGGCTGCTATTAGGAAAGTGCTGTTTGAATCAAGGATTACGTCACCAAAGCTGACATGACCGTTTCACTACAACCTGTATACTCTTCCTAGCTGACGTGCTGACAACAAGTAATTGTACATTCTGCAAATTTCTTTCTGTTCACCTTATAAACAAACACCATCGTAGGATCTGGGGACTACAATGAACATCAGTGTGCGGCCGACTAGACATAAAAATTCACTTGTCATCACGTGGCCCGGAATCGAATTTTCTTTCCGTTTAGATGGTGGCCACTGTAGTCCCTCGATGGTACGACAAGGTGTTTGTTTATATCTTCTCAGTGCAGGTTCATTCCTCTATTGTTTACCTTAACTTCGTCCAATATGTCTGTTGTACGGTGAGCTGCGAAGTCGATGTATTTCATCGCTACCAGATGTTGCAATTGTATAAACCCGGACCACTTATATTCTGAAATGCCAAAATAAAATCCTCGATAAGTATCCCTCTACATTGCAAACATTACTAGTCGACTGAAAAATAATTAGCTGCCTAAAACGGTTCAATAACATACGAATTAGTACAGTTTTAGCCAACAGAAACACGAAATTCTAAAACTGTTATTGTTTACAGACATACAGTGTGTTCGCATTCACTCCATTGGAAAGGAATAAGCACTTCAAAAGCTCAGTTCGACAGGTGGAGTGGGATGTAACATATTACGATGAAACAGTAGTGGCGCCCCCCCCCCCAATCCAACAAGTAGAAGAATGGGTAGAGGAAATAACGGGGAAATGAAAAGAAAGGAGGAAAGGAAAACAAATTATATTTTATTGCATTCTTCATGGCATTTTTCACTTTCGAGGCAAAACAATGGTACTAATTTCGACATCAGTATTGCAGGGACACTGCATCAAAACAAGCTAAAAGGCCTTACATTCAGATTGTTATAATCATATTAAAACAGTAGAACTGTTCCACGATTTGTTGTCGTTGAAAGAATAAATACAACTATCATGCAGTGAAAAGCCATTCGCATATAGAGTGACTTCGCACTGGATACATTACCACGACACCGAATGGTGGAATACGACGGCTTTATTTTATCTTGATTTTATTTCAGCAAGAGTTTGAGAAAGTTACAGATGTACTATTGATGTTGAAATATCAGTATCGTTGTTTTGTCTTGCAAGTATGTCGGTGGAAGTCGAGAAAGTTATAATATGTACTATAGACATCAGTATCATTTTTTGGACTACAAGTGCGTCGTTGGAGGTCAAAAAAAGTTAGAACATGTTATATTGATGGCGGAACGTTAGTATCGTTGTTGTGCACGCAAGTGTGTCAACAGAGGTGGGTAAAGTTACAACATGCACTATTGACGTCGAAATAGTATTACTGCTGTTTTGCCTTGCAAGTGTGTCAGTGGAGTTTGAGAAAGTTACACATACTATTACTTTCGGAATATTAGTGTCGTTGTTTCGTTTATTAGTGTCAGCAGAGGTCCAGAAAGTACATGTCCTGTTCAAGTCGCATTATTAGTATTATTATTTTTTAATTGCTAGTGTGGCAGCCGAGGTCGCAAAAGTTACAACATGTTCTACTGATGTCGAAATATTAATATCGTTGTTTTACCTTGCGAGTGTATCAGTGGAGGGCGAGAAAGTTACAACATGCACGACTGATGTCGAAATGTTAGTATCGTTTCGGTGGAGGTCGAGAAAGTTAGACGTACTAATGATGTCGGAATATCAGTGTCGTCGTTTTGTCTTGTAAGTGTGTCAGCAAAGGTGGAGAAAGTTACAAAATGTACTACTGATGTCGATACGTTATTGTCGTTGTGTTAGTGTCGTTGTTTTACCTTGCAAGTGTGTTGGTGAAGGTCGAGAAAGTTATAAGTGTATGGACTATTAGTGTCGAAATATTAGTATCATTTTTGCAAGTATCACCTTGCAGGTATGTCAGTGGCGGGTCAGAAAGATACAACATGTAGTACTGATCTCGAAATATTACTGTCGTTGTTTTGCTTGCTAATGTGCGAGCAGTGGTCGAGAAAGTTGCAACTAATATTTCGACATCAGTACTACGTGTTGCAACTTTCTCGACCTCTACTGACACACTTTCAAGCAAAACGATGACACTAATATTTCGACATAGTTGCAACACGTAGTACTGATGTCGAAATATTAGTGTTGTTTTGCTTGCAAGTTTGACAGAGGAGGTCAAGAAAGTTGCAACATGTACGATTGATATCGAAATATTATAATCGTTGTTTTGCCTTGCTAGTGTGTCAACGGAGGTCGAGAAAGTTATAACATGTACTGTTGATGTTGAAATATCAGTATCGTTGTTTTGCTTTGTAAGTGTGATGGTGGAGGTCGAGAAAGTTATAACATGTACTATTGATGTCGAAATATTGGTATCGTTGTTTTGCCTTGCAAGTCTGTCAGCTGAGGTCGAGAAATTTACAATACGTACTATTGATGTCGAAATATTAGTATTATTGTTTTGCCTTGCAAGTGTGTTGGAGGTTGAGAAATTGTAACATGCACTAGTGATGTCGAAATATTAGTGTCATTGTTCTGATTGCAAGTGTGCCAGCCAAAGTCGTGAAAGTTATAACGTGAACTATTGATGTCGAAATATTGGTATCATTGTATTGGCTTGCTAGTGTGTTGGTGAAGGTCGAGAAAATTACAACCTGTACTACTGACGTCGAAATATTAGTATCATTTGTTTTCCCTCGTCTCAGCAGAGATCGAGAAAGTTACAACGTGTACCACTGATGTCAAAATATTATTATCATTGTTTTGCCTGCAAGTATGTCAGCAGAGGTCGAGAAAGGTGCATGTACTATTGATGTCAAAATACTAGTATCTTGTTTTGCCTTGCAAGTGTAGAGGTATAGAAAGTTACATAATTTACGTAAACTTGCCTCAGCCAGTATATATATGCCTAAAGCCAAATTCCAGCACCCCAACATTCCTGATGGTTGTGAACATGATAGATAGTTGTGAGGTAATGTACCGTAAATCACCTATTAACTACCCTGGTGAAGCTCAACCCCTCGTAAAATGCTTTAAGGTCAGAAATTGTGAAATTACCTAGTTACGTATATCCCTCCGCCCATCCCCTGTATGTAGGTAATTTTACGATTTCACCTACATTTCACCCAGCATTTTCACACAGCATTTCACCCAGCATTTTGTGGGGAAATGGGCCTTAGTTTCACCAGGGTTATTAACCTGGTTTCACGATTTCTGACCTTAAAGTATTTTAGATAGCGATTTTTCTACTAGAAATTGGCTAAAAAATTCATACGTTCAAGGAAATCAATGTTTGAGCCCCTTAAATCATGATTTTGGTACATCAAAATTAACTAAAAGCTTCATACATAAAGCAAAGTAAATAAAATAGTTAAACTAAAAAAACAAATTCTAAAAGGCATTGCGTTAATGCTATAGACCGAACCCATATCATATACGTGAATGATCGCATCAACGCCGAATTTTCTGCGATGGAGTTAGGCCTAAACACCCTACCTGGAAAGAAGTAAGAAGTAAGTAATTATAACTTTGTTACCACCCACCCTTTAAAAAAAAATTAATTTCAACAGCCCATGGGCGTCTAATATGTCATTTATGATAAATATCACTAGATCAAAACTGAGCTCTGGTTCCCAGACCGTACATGACGTATGCAGATATTTTAAGTGCTTAAATTTTTATTCTGGATGGAACAAAAACGAAATGAGGAGAACCATGATCAGAGCAGATTTTTAAAACTTGTTCTTCATCCATCAGGTGTTTTGTCGGTATTAAATCCAATATCCCGTACTCGTAGTTGTTGACAAAGACAAGGCCAACGTACTTTTAGATTTTTTTCCAAATATTTCCTCTATTTTTTTTAAGGACGTGCCGTGGTGGTAGGAGATTATTAATAATTGGGCTAGCATTGTGTCGGTTTTTCCCACTTTTGGTAAAATTCAAACTGGGAACAAAGTGCAATAAAAGGTTTCAGGAGATTTAAATTTTGGTGCTGAAAATATCACTTACCGCTTTCGTAGTTGGGTGGCCCGGTCCTCATAGTTATCATCAGTGAATCCGTATTCCAATTCTGACTTCCTGACATACGAATACGATAATGCATATTCCCTGGCAGATTTGCGTCTGACTTAAGGTTGGTAAATGATATTCCAGCAACGCTACTTTGGTAACCATTACTATATATTTGTTCTACTAATTTTTCCATAGCCACTTCATCGTCCACACCCCATAAATGTATAACTGGAATAAATACAACAAAGGAATATTAACAATTAAACAAGGGAATAAAGAAACAAACCCCCGTCGCAGCAATCCGGGGCTGACGTGAAAACCAATGCTGGATCACCTGCAGGCTCCGGATGCTACGACAGCTGTTTGTTTATTTATCTTCTTTCTGCAGTTTCATTTCTCTTGTAAACAAACGAATATCAAACTGAATTAACGTAAAGTAGTCGTAGTTTTCACTCTAATGCAAGACACCATTAAATCATTAAGCCGCAAGTGTGTGAAATTTGTGTGACGACGGTCCCCGGATTGGTCGACCATGATTCCCTCCCTTTTAGTAGCCTTTGTGGAGGCGTATTGGCTTTTTTTTTTAAGTCCCGTGTGTCCGTAGGTTAGTTGGGGGATTTCGTCTCACGTCCTGTTAGCTCACGTCCTCTTGGCTCACAGTCCAAGCCCTCGTAAGTACCGTGTATAGCCAGCCTACTTTGGGAGGGGATTGAGGCTTAATGGCGCGCCTACTTTGGTTAGTTGTAGGATTCGCTCTGGCATCCTTCTGGCCCATAGTTTAAGCAAGCCTTGACAACTCGTTTGATGTGATTGAATTTTCAGGGAATATCCTCCAAACCTCGTTTTTAGATTTGGGTTGTTCCATATATCCCTACTACACACGTTCTGTGGGTCAAGGGTTAGTACCATTCGTTTATTTCATCAATTCGTTTAATTCTAGTATATCATTTGGCGAAGCATCCAGCTAACGGCATAGCACCACTGCCTATTACTACATTCTGAAGTGAGACACTTGCAAACACAGTTCACATCACAGCATACCATCTGACCCTCTACATGAATTGCTAACTGGTGGTGCACAATCACCACAATGTGAACTGCCGCTACACAAAGTGTGGAGGTTAAGCAGGTGTAAACACTGATGGGCACTATATCAGTGCGTAGTGTCTCTATACCACGGGCCACGACTGTTTGTTGTGATGTCATCATGAGTTAGCCACTGATGAACGAGAATAGTGGATATTCGGCCGTCTGAGTGGACTAGCGTCACGGCAAACAGCCTTGGTATGGCGCGTGGTATAGAGTGTAGTTAGTAGTGCCTACTAAATTGTTCTGCAACGGTGGATTGGTGTCTGTATTGTAGTACAATGGTAGTAAGAGGTGAAGGTAGAATGACAATTCCAGTACTTGTAAAAGATGGTCAACCGTACATCATTCAACAGTGCTCAACACTTTTTTGTCTTCTGCCCCCATTACGTAATAAGAGAAAAAGCACTTTGTTCCTGCATGTTGAGCCTTCATGGAACATCAAACGCAGAATCTATCTCTTTGCGTTCCTTAACGGAGCAACAACGTCATAAGACAATACTTCCATTTTTTTTACAATAATCATCTTTAACAAAGCAACCACACAGTACATAGGGTCAATGCCAATCCCCCCCACCTAAAAATATTTTGCTGTGACCACCCCCTTCCCCCCCCCCCCCCCAATTGCTAAAGCATTTATTTGTTTATTCCAACCCAAATAGCAAAAGAAGCTATGATGCTCACGGAAACTGAAGCGTTTCTCTGGGCACCTAATTTCATTGTATACTACGAATAACAAATACTAGCAAAATAAAAAGCGGGAATTGCCGGGCACGGTTAAAGCCCTTTGCTATTACTTGGCGAAAATCTACATTACCTGAATTGTAGCATTTCATCCTCAAATGCTCATTACACTCCAGAGATTAACTAAATCCAGCCATCCAGCTCTCATATCCCCGAAAGCGTGCTTCCCTTCTATAAAGGTGAGTGGCTCCCATGCACCTTTTTTTCCTCTCAATACGCTAATCTTCATACCTGAATCTCTTCCACCTTTTGCTGCTCCTGCTTTCTGATGGCGGTCCATCCCTGCATCTGTCCTCCTGTCCGGTGTTTTTCAATTTTTGCAGGAGGTACTGATGTACGACAAGATTTAGATTACATGACATCTCTGTAATGTGTGATGCAGTGGCAACCCGGACCACTGCACTGTGACTGAGGTTGGCGCTAATGACCAAGTTGTCGACGCGCCGTTAAGCCTCAACCCCCCCCCTGCATCTTTTCTACCAACGCCTTGTCGGTAGGCCTTCGTTGGCACCTGGGTCTTTTCCAACATGTTTCGCCGCACTCTTGTCTCTTTTCAACAATATCATTGCCGTTACACGCCGTCTAGTCCTGGACTCTGACTCATGTTCTACTTTGAGGCCGCTTCTCCGTGATCCATCACCCATTGTGGACTCCGCTCTGCTTCCTCATTGCCACAACCCCCTGTCTACTGCCTCATGTCCGTTACCGGCCATTTTCATTCGCCAGCATTGCTGGACTTACTCATCCTGCATAGGACTTGACCTCCTTCGCAGCTTCCACCTTTTCGGTCTGTCAACCTGTTTAAAGCTCGCCAACGAACCCAGGATGCAACCATTCCCTTCCTCAGACCCTAGCCTGCTCGATACTCCATGGACTCTCATCTTGTCTGCCTTCTGAGTTTCGCAGTTCGCCTTTCCACCTGCCTGGCCTGTTCACTGGCATCTTCCAACAGTTCTCTTTCGTCCTGATGCCTCAACTCGTCTCTTGCGTTCGACAAACTTCGCCCGCCTACACCTGTTATCTTAGGTACATGTTCTTCACCAACAATTGGCTTTGTAAGGACGCCCTAACTCTCATCCCCTAGGGAACCCATCAGGTGGTGCCCACCGCCGTTTGTGACGAGGTCTACGAAATGCAACTATTCAGGTAATGTACATTTTTGCCAAGCAATAGAAATGGAATTTAGCCATGCCTGGCAATTCTCCCTTTGTATCTACACTAAATCTGGTTGACCACTATTGCTTTATGTGAGCAGGTTCGTAATTTATTACAGGAAGGCAAACCAAGCAGTGCTACATAAAAATACGAACAACGTTTCGAAAATGTTCAGTTTTCAATTTTCGTCATAGGGTTAGCAACAAAATTAAAGCATGGCAAAAGCCACTTATTCATCCAACGTTAAAAGCATAAAACAGTTATTTAAAACGGATAAAAACCACCAATTTCTCCCCTCAAAAGAGGCAGCTCCATTGTTCCATTGGGAAACCAAGTACCTGTTACCGTGCTTTTTACTCCATAGCAGGTTCTTAAGGAACAACACATAGGGCACTGTGGATACTTACAGCTTTGGGCCATTCTAAAATGTCGTAGCCTAGTTTAGATCAGGATTTGGAATTAATGGTTAAGGATTGGACGTTTTGTCCCACTCATAGTGGCGGTGCTGTTGCTGGTCTAAATCACGTACCATGTATGTAGTGGTAAATAGACACTTACTCAAAGTATCTGTTTGTTATTCATATGAGTACAACTACAATTGCATGATTTGTTCACATGTTTGGCTATTGCAAAATATTGGTTTCAGATAACTGCCTCTAGTTTATACCTTTGCCGAGTTCGAAATATTCCTAAAACAAGGTATTAAGTACATAAAATCCACTCCGTACTGGCCCTAGACGAATGGTCAGACAGAAATTATTGTCAAAGATTTTGAATGTGTCTATCGTAAAGAGCTTACATCCGGTAATTAGCCAAAAACTGCATTAAATCATTACTTACTGGCTACTCGTACTCTTCCCTACTCAACAACGCAAGAGACGCCAGCAAAGTTATTTCTAAAACGTGAAATTCGTAATCGCCTTGAGGGGAATACTATTACTTCCGGACAGTGAATCCAGGAGATATGTAAAGCAGCATCAACAACTTAAGCAGCGACTAGGTCATAAAGTTTTCTTGTACCGAGTCTGCGAAAAGGTCTACATACAAGATTATCGCAAATACAAATTTCCATGGACAGAGACGTGCATAATTGGCGAAATTGGTGGCTTATAGTACAAATGAAGTTTTCTGACGATAGCATATGGGGGGGGGGGGAATTGAGGCTTAATGGCGCGTCGACAGCTTGGTCATTAGCGCCAACCTCAGTCACAGTGCAGTGGTCCGGGTTGCCACTGCACCACACATTACAGAGATATTATTCAACCCCTATTCTAAATCTTGTCATACATCTGTACCTCCTGCAAAAATTGAAAAACACCGGACAGGAGGACAGACTTATCGCCCAATTGACGCGCAATGTCATGCGGAAGAAGGAACCGACGACGAACACCATCAAGATGGCGACAATCAACAAGTAAGTGCCGGACCGTAAGTGGCCGTCGACACCAAGAACATTCAGGAGGGTCAACCCCCCGCAAAAGGAAACAGTGAGTAAGTCGGGTGTGACCAATTCGCAAACGGGCCAACACAACCTCCTCACGGCGAC
>JAHWFP010112106.1:4886-17763 GCA_023313725.1 Lithobius niger
AGCTGTATTGATTGTGAGGAGCTCAAGCGTCTGACGGCCTTAGCTGGCCACTACACTGCCGGCCAGCTAAGGCCGCCAGACGCTTGAGCTCCTCACAGTCAATACAGCTATCTCAATCGGCTGTGAGTCGAAATCGAAAAGTGACATCTGTCGGCATTAATTTCTGAGCGTTCCAGCAAAACAATGGCGATCTCCGTGTCGCGTTTTGGTGATGCAGTAATTAAATTGTTATATCGGACGTAAGTAACGTATTCTGACCCCAATTCTTGTGTTTAGTTATTGTGTAAGTGATCCAAAAGTCAAACATGCATGTCAAAATGGATGTAATTGCCCTTTAAGCGTGAGATTTTTGGGCCGTACTCTTTTTCGGCGAATCACCGCGCCACGTTGGTTTGTGTCTCGCGCAAGCAGCGAGACACAAACGAACGCGGCACAGTGAGTCGTCGAAAAAGAGTGCGGCCTCGCGTGTGGGCTTCCTGCGCGCCTCCGCGAGCGAAAACAAAAGCCGTATAAATGTACGGATTGTGATAAAGTACTGATGGGATTTAAACTGTGTTGCGTACCTCCCAAAAAAAAAAGACGCCATATAATGAGAGTGTAGGGTAAAAACTATCGGAATTCAGAGCTTTGAAAAACTGCGCCGTGTTCGTTTGTGTCTCGCTGCATGCGCGAGACACAAACGAGCGCGGCACGGTGATTTGCCGAAAAAGAGTGCGGCCCAAAAATCTCGCGCTTAAATATTACCTTTAAACCTTGCACACTGAAACATATCAGGTTGAAAAACGTAAAGTGAATCCATACACAAAAAACGAGGGACGAAAACATGTTATCGGCCTCCGATGCAGGTTAAAACCGCGCCTCGTACGGGTGCACGTTCAATGGGAGACACAACGCTTTTCTGACCTCCGGAACAAGTTAAACTTTACACCCTCTTTACGTGTGCACAAGTAACAAACAGGGAGGACGATACATCAAAATCCACTTACCCCTGTCAGTCATGTTATTGTAAGATTAACGAGGCAGTTTCACACACAAACATTACTGTTGTTAAGCATTGTGGAATAATGTTGATTATTAATGTTAAAATTATGGATATAAGTCGAGTTTAATAGGTTTGGTGAGTAGCCGTTTTGGACGGCCTTCTACTCCAGTAGGCTGCGTTAATACAGTTGGACTAAGAACTGTTTAACAGTGCCTACAACTGGTTTATTAGTAACTATTGGTTGTGGAGTTTGATTTGTGGAGGTGCTATCGCTATGAACTGGTGCGTTGACAATGGAATTCCCTCTACTGACGATTGGTCTACTTTTTGAAGTGTCTTTTTCTGATTGGGTGAATGATTTTGCTGGCTTGGTACAGCACCCAACTCAGAAACAACATGATTTGTCAGCTCGTGGAAATAACCACCTGATCTACGTTTGTTTGCTTTCATTGGTTTATTTGCATCAAGTGTAACGTCAATTTTAATTTCTCGAGCTCTCATCTGTTCGGAATGTCGTCTCAAAGTCATTCCTTGCTCTGTACTCACCTCGAACTGTGAGTGTCAGAGTCACCTGCTACAATTTTTCCAGTCAACCATTTACTTCCTACAGCATTTGAATAGTTGCGCGCACAGACTAAGAAGTTTTCATTTAGTTTAAAAGAAACCTCATGCAACATATCCTTTATTTGATTATACTGTTTTTCGTGCACTGTTTTAACTAGTGTCGGAAAAAGTAAGTTAAGTTTTGATTTTAACTCTCGGCCCAAGAAAGGTTTACTTGGTGTTTGCTGCGTTGTACAGCTTGGGGGTGATTCTAGCAGATATTTAATAGTTATATACTGCTTGCCTTATAGAACTACCCTCAGCACGCTCAGCTTTATAGGCTATCTTAAAATTTCATACAAAAATGTCTGCCAGTCCGTTACTGAACTGGGCAAACGGTGGACCCGTCAGGTGACGTATACCATTAGCCTTTCAAAAAGACTAGAATTTGTGGCTGGGCCACTGAGTTCCATTATCCATGACTAAACTTGAAATTATGCCAAATTCACACATAAAATCCTCAAATATCTCAGTAACTTTTTTGGAAGTTGTGCTTTTCATTATTTTGACAAAAGGAATTTTCGAATGGGCGTCTACTATTACTATAAACATATGTCCATCTAGTGGCCCACAAAAATCTGTGTGGATCATCGCAGAGGGGGTACTCTCAGTTGTGCTTGGGCCCCGCCGGTTTTTCGTTTCAATTTTGTTGGCATGCATGGTAGGTTTTCACCTTTTTTCTAAGTGGTCGTCGATACCAGGCCACCAACACCTTGACCTAGCTAAAGCCTTAATTTTCACGATTCCTCAGTGTACACTGTGCAAATCTTTAAGCACTTGCCTATGAAACTGAGCAGGCACAATAACAGTACCCCCAAAAAATACGACATCACAACCTATTGATATTTTATGGTGGCAAATGCAATATGGTTTAATCGCTGGATCACTGTTACAGTAATCGCTGGCTCACTGTTACAGTAATCACTGGATCCTGACCTTTAAAAGAACAGGATCCTTTGTGATGGCTTTAGCTAACGTATTCCCCAGGATAGGCAGTGTCTCATGCATTGTGCTGGCAAAACTCGATAGTATTAAGCTTCATCACTGAATTTTTGTTTGCTGGGTAAGGGTAGGTGGCTTCGAGCATTAGCTGTAAGGTTTGCCTTCCCCACAATATGTTGAAATGTGTATTTGTACGCATTTAACATGAGCGCCCAGCGCTGAACACGTGCAGCAGCCATTTGCGGGATGCCTTGCTTTTCCCCGAAAATCCACAACAGCACTTTCTGGTCAGACTGGAGGATAAAGTGTTGAGCATAAAGGTACTCGTGGAACCTCTTTACCCCCCAGTAAACACTTAGGACTTCTCTGTCGAAATGGGAATAGCCCTGCTCTGCAGGAGTTAATTTCTTTGAAGCAAAAGCTATGGGGCAATCGGTACCATTCGGCATCACATGCATTAAACAACAGCCTACCTACCCCATAGGCAGATGCTTCACAGTTAAGCTTCAGTTTTAGCTTGGGGTTATAATGTACCAAAACCTTATATTTTACAAATAAGTGTTTAACAGTTTCTATTGATTTTACACAGTCTTCCCCCATACCCATTTGACTTTGGGGCTTAACAGCCTTGTAATAGGGCTAAAATTTGTGCAAGGTTTGGTAAATATTTTAAATATTGGTTAATAAAACCAAAAAAACTCTGTAGTTCTTGAATATTAGTGGGGTGAGGCGCTTTAACTATAGCATCAATAACTTCCGGGAGAATGTGCATGTCATCCTTATCTATGATATGGCCTAAGTATTTGAGTTTGGGCTGTGAAAGTTTGCACTTGTCGATCCCAAGACACAATCCAGTAGAGCTAAAAGTAACTCGTGCAAAGATTCGTCATGTTCATGACCCCCTGACTAAAATGTCATCATTAAATGGTTGGCACCTCGGAATTTTGGCCGTAAGACCAGTCATCAAGCGCTGGAAATTCCCAGGGCTGCTGGCTAAACTAAGGGGTTCCCTTAACGACTTGAAGAGCCCAAGTGGCATGTTTATAGTTAAAGGGTCTTGCGAATCTTCGTTTAACTCTATTTGAAGGAATGCATCCTAGAGATCGATTAGGCTAAACGTGCCATAGCCCGCGAAATCGCTAAATAATTTGGCAGCTGTTGGCACTGGGTAGTGATCGATCACACGTACCTGTCCGTACGGTTTACGGACGATCACGATCGGAGTCGCCCACGAGCTGGTTGTGACTGGCGCCAAAATTCCCAGTGATATGCGCCGTTTAATTTCATCGTTGACCTTTTCTTTCATGGCCAAAGGTGCAGCTCTTACTTTTCTGTAAATAGGCTTAGCGTCTGATTTTAAGTGGATTTTAGCTCTGTACCCACTGAACTTGCCCAACACAGGTTGAAAAAGTTCAGGATATTTTGATTCTATTTCTTTAACATTAACTTTTGGTTTTACGATTCTCTGTTATACAAGTTTTAACACTATAAATTTGCAAATCCCAAAATTCATCCAATTTGTTAATCCAAAACTTGCCAAGCAATGCAGGTCTTTATTATTTCCTGATACTATTACGTCAACAGCTTGGGTTAATCTCCAATTTGAACTTCGACATCCGAATAAACAAAATTACGACAATTACGAAACACGAAAATTACAGACTGAATCAGGGGGTGCGCTTGCGACGTTATGGTTTTTGTTCATCGTATTTATTTAGTTGTTTCGTTGTACAGTCATGGCCAAATTATTATGGATTCGCCAAAAAAAGTACATTTTTTTTCAATTAGAAGCATACATTGACTATTTAGGTTACTTAACTGACGTTAAAACTTAGTTTTAGTGTTAGGTATGTGTTTAACTCCATTCTACAACACTCAACGACACTGTTTGATGGTTTTTGGCAGCTTTCCTAAGTTTGACAGAAGAGGTCACAAGAATCATTGCCAATGGCTGACTGCTGGTAGGAAGGCTCTCACCAATACGGGTAAGAATTTTAAGCTTCTTCCCTATTACGATGTTGTACAGTACAAAGATGATGTACATTAGTACTTTTAACAGTTTTAGGCTTCTAGAAATAGGCGCGTGAATTTACGATTTTACCTAGAAGTAATTAGTACAAAGATGAAACCAACGGCATTCGCTCCTGAAAACTGTCATAAATAACATATCAAAAGTCTACCAAAATAAGTTTGGTGGAAAACCGCCATTTTTTCAAAATGGCGCCCAAATTCAATACTTTCACTATTATTTATTGAAATACTGAATTCCCTTTCACAGTTAGCAAAATTATATCCCTAACTTCATTGTTCCTCTTAAAATTTCCTTTCCAATGATGCCAAACATAACCGGAAGTAACTAACGGAAGTGGTACTAATGTGTTAGTGAAAAGACGCTATTTTTTCAAATTGACGTCTAACTATGACACTTCGAATTCCCTTTCACAGTTAGCAAAATTACACCCATGCCTTTATCCTTTCTCTTGAAATATCCTTTCCAATGATACCAAACACAACCGGAAGTACCAACAGGAAGTGGTACTAATGAAACATGATTAGTGCATAGTATATGCCGCAATGGAAATAATACTGCCGAAAATTGAAGGCCTTGTTCACTTTGTGTGAAAAGCATTGAATTTGGTAGGATACACAGAAAGGCTAACTGGAAAAAAAAGCTATGATAGCAAGCTTAATCCTCTCGAAAAGGTTATTTGGCTGTAACACCTTAACCGTCAATAAATCAAAAGCATAATGTGAAGCAAAAACGTTCAGCACACAATTCTTGGCAGAAAAGATGTTATACATCTTTTACGTAAAAGCAACCCATGAACTATAAAATCGTAATACCACCCTTAATTCGCACGAATGCTCCTTTATTCAATTGGTTGTTGCAGTAATTTTCATGCTCTTGTGAATGCTCTATAGCCAGAAATGGACATGCTTCGATTTTCTGAAAGGTGGAAATCTGTTCTTTCCATCAATCCGGACCAAACATGTTTAACTCGCTGGGGTCTACGAGCCGATAATTCGGCTCTTTATAGAATTTGCATATACTCGAAGTATTTGCATATATATTATAGAAATCTATTTTTGGATAAAAGGTTGCAGTACTCGTAGGGTCCTACACCCATTTAACGGTGAAAAGGTAATGGCGTACCAGCGAAAGTTTATGGTGATTTTCGAATTCAAAATGCTCTTGCTAGCCCTCTAATTGACCGAAATGAACATGCTTAAGATTTTCTGAAAGGTGGGGATCTATTCTTTCCATCTAACCAAAATTGTTTAGTTTAGATAGGAACCGTCCTACGCCCGTCCAAAAGTGTAGCTGTAATTGGTGTAGCAGCTAGTTTCATTTTCAAAGTGTCATTGTAATGCTCGTATTTGTATTTGTGTCTAAGATAAACACCTTCGGTGAGGATTGATGGAAAGAATAGATCCCTACCTTTCAGAAAATCCTAAGCGTGTTCATTTCGGGCAGTTAGAGGGCTAGCACGAGCACATTGAATTTGAAAATCACCATACGCTTTCGCTGCTATACGCTGTTACCTCTTCACCTTTAAATGAGTGTAGGATGGTTCATATGTAAGTGAACAAATTTGGTTAGGATTAGTGGAAAGAACAGATCCCCACCTTTCAGAAATCCTAAGCATGTCCCTTTCATGAAATTAGAGGTCTAGCAAGAGAACTTTCATTCGGAAATTACCATACGCTTTCTCTGCTAGACCATACCTCTTCACCTGTAAATGGGTGTAGGAATATCTAAGTTAAAAAATTTTGATTAGGATTGATGGAAAGAACAAATCCCACCTTTCAGAAAATGTAAGCATGTTTATTTCGGTCTATTACAAGATTCACAATAGCACGAAAATCACTAGTATGTATAACACCAACTGAGAAAAGGAGCGTTGGTGCAAATTATGGGTGATAATACGATTTTTGTGGTTCAAAGATTGCTTTTACGTTAAAGATGCATATCACCTTTCTTGTCCTGAATTGTGGGATGAACATTTTTGCTTAACATTATGCCTTTGATTTATTGACGGTTAAGGAGTTACAGCCAAGTAATTTTGTTGGGGGAGGAGGGGGGGTAATTAAGTCATCCCTCCCACCCAAGGGCCCCCGTTTTGAACTTGCTATCATAGTTTTTTTTCTAGTTAACCTTCATGTGTATCCATACCAAATTCAACGCTTTTCATACAAAGTGAACAATTCCTTTCATTTTGGGCAGGTTTATATTTTCCATTACGATATATACGATGCACTAATCATGATTCATTAGTACCACTTCTGGTAGGTACTTCCGGTTGGTATCATTGGAAAGGAAATTTCAAAAGGAACAATATAGTTAGGGGTATAATATCACTAACTGTGAAAGAGAATTCAAAGTGTCATATTCATAAATGGCATCTTTTCACTAACAAATTAGTACCATTTCCGGTACTTACTTCCGATTATGTTCGGTATCATTGGAAAGGAAATTTTAAGAGGAACAATAAAGTTAGGGATATAATTTTGCTAACTGTGAAAGGAAATTCAGTATTTCAATAAATAACATTGAAAGTGTCGAATTTGGGCACCATTTTGAAAAAATGGCAGCTTTCCACCAAAAATATTTTGGTAGACTTTTGATGTTATTGATGACAGTTTTCAGGAGCGAATGCCATTGGTTTCATCTTTGTACTAATTACTTCTAGGTTTGGCCATTTTTTGCGCTATATTCACGCGCCTAAAATGGAGTTGAACTTACTGATCGATGTTTTTGTCCTGTTCGGAGATTCAATTCGACCAAATTCGTCCAAATTCATCAAAATGGGCAAAAGGAAAGCTCTGAAGTCCACATAAACATGGTCAAATCAAGTTGTTATTGAAAACTACAAGCTTGACACAGAAGGGTATTGCAAAACAATTGCAAATTCACTGCTGGTGGTTAATTTGGTAAAGAAAAAGGATGGACTTGCATCACCCAAGCGAAAGAGAAGATGTGGGAAAACATGCCTATCATCTGCCCGTGATGATCGTAAACTGATGCATCGTTGTCAAGGCAATCACAAACTGTCCTCAAAAATTTTAAATAACTTTGGAAGCAATCAGGGGTTATTGAAAGCCCAGGAAACGTCAGGAGACTCTGTGTGCAGCTGATAAGAAAGCTCAACGGCCACGAAAAAAGCCGAAAATCATGTCGCGGATAATGAAACAAAGCCTGGACTGGGGAAAACAGTACAAGGTTTGGGCTTCTTAACAATAGAGTAAGGTAAAACATTGTACAAAATTGGTATTGGTGTGTTTTACCTTACTGCACTGTTAAGAAGCCCAAGCCTTCTCCTGTTTTACCCAATCCATTCTTTGTTTCATCATCCGCGGCATGATTTCCGGCTTCGTCTGTGGCCGTCGCTTCTTCCGTGGCTTCTTATCAGCTGCACACAGACACCTCCTGACGTTTTCTGGGCTTTAAATAACCCCTGATTGCTCCCAAAGTTGTTTTATTTTTTTGAGGATAGTTTGTGATTGCGTTGACATTGATGCATCAGTTTACGATCATCATGGGCAGATGATAGGCATGTTTTCCCACATCTTCTCTTTTCCTTGGGTGATTCAAGTCCATCCTTTTTCTTTACTAAATTAACCACCAGCGGTGAATTTGCAATTGTTTTGCAATACCCTTCTGTGTCAGGCTTGTATTTTTCAATAACAACTTGATTTGACCATGTTTATGTGGACTTTAGAGCTTTCTTTATGCGCATTTTGATGAATTTGGACAATTTGGTAGAATTGTACCCGAACAGGACGAAAACACCAATCAGTAAGTTCAACTACATTTCTAGAAGCCTAAAACTGTTACAACTACTAATGTACATCTTTGTACAACATGGTAATTATGGAAGCAGATTAAAATTCTTACCAGTATTGGTAAGAGCCTTCCTACCAGCAGTCGGCAATGATTCTCGTGACCTCTGATGTCTAACTTAGGAAAGCTGCCAAAAAACCATCAAACAGTGTCATTTAGTGTTGCAAAATAGAATTAAACACATACCTAACACTAAACAAAGTTTTAACATAAGTTACGTAACCTAAATAGTAAATGTATGCTTCTAATTGAAAAACTGTACTTTTTTTTTGGCGAATCCATAATAATTTGGCCATGACTAGCTTTCCGTAAATAGCGTGCATTTTTGGTGCGTTTGTTTTGTAACCAAATATTTTTTTTTATCATTTGTTATAATTGCTCTTCTTTTAGACGGGGGAAGGAGGGGGTTGGGGGCCTTTTGGTTAACTTTCAAGCGGCCCGAAGCGTGACCCACCAGTTTGCGAATAATTTCCTAGCTTCTACAATATGAAGCAGTGAAAAATTTTAACTGTCAGCCAAATTTACGTACTAAAATAGGCTTCGAAGAAGTGGCGCAAAACTCTACATTTCTCGGTGTACTAGCTTTACAATATTTTTAAAATCTTTATTTCAAACCTTAACTCTAGCGAACAAATAATGGAAACGCGAAAAGGTACAGTTCCGGCAGAAAGTAAATTTACAAACCTTATGTCGTTATAATGAAAAAGGCATGTCATTGTTTAATGTCAACAATGACCGAGCACCAGCGGACGCCAAAGAGGCATTGTTTACTAGTTGTATTGTTGAATTCCTTAGAGCCGTAATTAAGTTTAAAATATTGTCATTATGAAAGTATAGCATTTTGTAGAATTATTACGCAACAATGTTACTGCTATGCTACTGTATTGGCAATAATTCTTGGATCGTCAGTAATATAAAAGGGAAAATGAAACAACGAATTTTACTTTAACAAAACATTGCAATAACGAAGCAGAAACGGATCTGACTGGATACACAAAATTAATTTGAGGGAGTCCACTTGTGGAACGGTCTTCAGTCTTCATTAGAAATTGCAAAAACGCTTCCATTACACCTAAAGAACACACTTTAGCGAAAGCCATCCTTCAAAACCTACATGACGGCTTCAGCAAATTCTAATTCACGACAAATTCGTGTTTAATGAAGAGGAATAGATTGTGTTATTTAATGCGAAAGTGTGGCCTCTTTTCAAAATGAAAAGTATTAGGTATTATTTGCCTTAAGGCTAATTTTTAAGACCTAACGCCAATAAAAGGTAGAAGAAACAAACAAAGTATCCAAAGGAGTCAACGTTGGGTATAATTCGCATTCTTATGATGGGACTTAAATTTTCTCCCCTAGATTCCAGTGCGCTTTGGGTTCCATTAATAATTGGCGCCTTTGAATTTGATGTTTGTTTTTAAGACGTCTGGCTGGTTTTTTGCCAGTTTCAAATGAAACCGCTGAGATGCGTGGCTCGATGGCTGACTCGCTTGCTGCTTACTTGTTTCAAATATCATTGCATTGTGTATTGTAAATTGTGCATTGTGTAAAGTGTATATTGTGTGTTAAAACCTATTTAATTAAATTAAATTAATATCTTCGAGAGCAGAGCCGTAACCTAGAATGAAAGCCAAAAATATACCCCACTGCCACTGAAGGAGCCTGGTAGTTTTTATTATTGATGCACTCGATTGTGAGGTTACAAGGATTCTTTCAGCTTACCAGGCATAATTAATATGCATAATTTTCGAAATTGTGGAGAATTCAGTGAATTAATTTTGTTTAAACAAATATTTAAAAAAATATTTAAAATATTTAAAAAAAAATATATATTTAAAAAAATTTAAAAAATATATAAAAATATTTTTTAAATATTAATGGAGGAATTCCTTCAAAATGAAAATGCAATTTCGGTCTCCTGTCCCGTGGAGCTAAATGGTAAAGCCGATATGAAAACTACGTTACAAAATTCATATAAATAAATAGACACAAATCGCTGTACATTTTCCTTAAAGGCACATAACTCCTTCCGGTATATTTTAACAGTTTCACTCGATACATTACCGGAAATAGTTTTATATAAACTGATTTACCTTTCATTTGCTGGTCTAAGGGTACGATGCAGATGTCAGTAGTGGCGCGTGAATGTTATTAGGCTTGTTTTAAACGGCTCGGTCCGAGTGGTATATAACTCCCGCTACATCGCTGGCAAGCCGCGGCCCTGGAGGAAGGATAATTAATCCTTCGCTCAAGAGTGCGACTTGGTCGTACGATGTGTCATGTTGCAGCGGCCCCGAAATGAGTATGACTAGTGTCGTACAGCAATGCGCGCTGCGGTCGTTTGAACTATATTTTAGCGTAGGTGACGCAGAGTAAAGCGGCCAGAACGGAGGGATTTATGTGCCTTTAATATTCATATAAATAGTTATTGACTATTATTTTATCGCTTCAACTCCAAGGATTTTTTTCTCATGCTATCGTCTTTTTCTAGCCAACTTCAGTTTTACTCAATTTTAACAACTGGAGAAATGTTTCTGTTTTACTTTGTTTACCAAAAAAAAAAAAAAACTAAATAGCACACAAATCATGAAGACGTGTACGGTATTTTTTTAACGTCATCATAGTGAATCTTTACAAATTTTGATCCTGACTGTAAATCTCTGCTGATTGGCTTACGTCAAGGCAAAATTGTAGAATGCCTTATCAATGAACAGAGGTTTGTCGAATCATAACACGAATGCAAAGAAACATACCTAAAAAAATCATAAAAAAAATATTATGTGCTTCAGTGGTTGAACGAACAAGGCGAGCATTGTCGAATACGTTACTGACTTTTGCTTCTGTATGTCTGTGTGTGTGTTTATATGTTTGGGACACGATAACTTTTGCAATTTTGTTCTGATTTGGTTGAAATTCCATGACAAAGGGGATTAGCATTCCAAAATCATGAGTTCGAAAATAAAATTCCTGCCTTAAATAGTTTCGGTAATGTTCCTTATTTCCGTTGGATGGCTAAACCGATTTTTAGTAGTGGTGGTAACGGAACCCCGTTTACAGGTCTAGTATCTCCGAGCACTACTAAATCACAACACACAGCCATTTTCCAAAAATACCACAGTAAAAGTTCTTTAGTGTGAGGTATGCAAAAAAATTTGTAAATGGTAGAAAAAAAATACTTTTACTACCAATTTCATACGTTTTGAAACAGCGCAGAAGCTTCTTTTATCATATATACGCCACATTTAACGCGTTGTGTTGAACCACGCAGTTGTACTCGTAAACATCCATCTAGGAATGCAATTCATTCGCAAAGCACTGGATGTACATCATAAAAGTGGAGCACGGGGATCGACTTGTATGACATCATATATAGGCCAAGTGATTACGAAAAACTTTGTGAATTAATTTTACAGCACACAGGAAAATGTATGTATTGCGAGCTTCAGTGCTCAGTTATATACCTAGTTAACGTCTCTTTCTGTTAAAAAAAAAATTTAATTAAATAAACTTTCAATGCAGCATCCAGGAACAGCAGAAAATGTTAATGTGGGGCAATATAGACAAAAAAAAAGTCGCTTATCATCGTCGTGCTAGGAACCAGCCTGCCCATTGCCTAGCTCTTCATTCTCCAAACGCTTCGACGGGAGTTAAATTCATCTGACTTATCTGTAGCTTCGTTTCTACTCATCTAATAAAGTTATTAATTTATTTATTAATAGACATTGCTGCAGTTTTTGAAATTATGTCAAACAAAAAAAATGTATATATGTATTCATGTATGAACATATTCATATATATGCACATAGGCTCTTGTTAAAACAAAAACACAAGCACAACGTTGTTCGCAAATGACTCGTGAGTAAAGAATTTTTTTTCTCACTGAAGTATAAACTGTAGGTGTTGGTTTTCCATACTGTTTCAAACGACAAATCTGTTTTGGTTCAAAGGTTCAAAGGGTTTAACGAGCGTTAACCACTCCTGGTCATCTGCCCGAAGCCCTAAGGCCCTATGTCTGCTTGGAATATCTGTTTTGGAATGAGTCCTTCAACAATGATGCTAAGAAAGTGAGGCTCACGCACAGATCATTGTTATTGCTTACCGCCACTATAACAATATATCGGGATTTTGTAAATTGACTGTCTGCCGGGACTGTACGTATTAGCCTATTATTATTTTGGAATTTTTTTCGGCAAGCTGTCAGACGCTCGCAGATAGTAAGCACTGCTGAAAACTACATACACAAATTTAAATTTTGAATCGTTATATAATTCACCTTGTAATTAAGAATTATGAACTGACTAAAAGGCATCATTAAAGAAAAAAATATTATTACGGTTGAGGTATCTTCTAATGTTAATATACACTAGCGGAAGCCCGTGCTACGCACGGGTGGTGTTTGATGCACCGTTAAAAACACTGGGACGATTTCCTTCCTTATGTGTTTTACGGAATGCGTGTATCCCGTCTATGTGTTTTTGCGTACCCTGTCTAGCAAACGGTGTTTTTCG
>JAHWFP010112111.1:0-11181 GCA_023313725.1 Lithobius niger
CCCCCCCCCCCCCGCCTCCAACCTGGTAGTTTTCTACAACTGCCAGTCCGCCTCCAATCTGTGTTTAGTCACTATTTTTACCTGGTTGGCAGTGCAGCCGGGTAGTACTTAAATCGAATCAAACACAAACACTGATTTACTTTTCACCAGCTGGATGTCGTCATTACGACATATTTTCGATTTTTGAGCTGTTTAATGAATATAAACTACCTTGAATTTAAATTCATTACGGTACTTCGCTAATCCCACCGAGTAGTAGTTCAAAGATTAAATGAAACACATGAAAATTGATAAATGTGCAATTTTCAGTTATTGCATTTAATGTTTGAAGTTTTAGTCGGTCAGATTAGCTTGGCGAAAGAGCTTGGCTTTTGATATCACGACTTCACACTACCGAAAAGTATGGCGGGAATCCTTAAGTTTTGTTTTGGGGTAGATAGATATTTTACGTCAAAATTTACGAAATCCATTTTTTCCTTAGTAATTATGAGATGGAAACAATAATCTAGTTTTCTGGCCCATTTCTTTTTGTTTAGTTGGCTTTCGTTACATTTTGAAGGCTGCAGTCAGGTTTTTTCATATAATTATCATTTCTTATTAGTACTGCAGACGCACGGATTTATTTAATGTTCAGTTTGGCATTGTTGCAAAATAACACTGTTTAAAACAATGTAAAACGATCAATTTGGTCGTTTAGAGGTCCCTAACCCCTGAACCACTTGACCAATTAGAAGAGGCCTTATGAAAAGGGCACATCTCCGTTGCAATACCTGCAAAATGAGCTAAGATCCAGCTTTATTCACCGCATGAAAGAATTTATTTTCGTGATACAAAAAAAGCGTTACTAGTAGTTAGTATATTAGGCAAATATCAACGTTACGCACGTCATTTTTTCAACAAGAAAAACGTTAAGCTGTGTCACTAACAGTGAATTTTATGTTGTCAGGCGACCAAAGTCTCCCGATTAAACAAGTTTCAGCCTTTTCTCTCGCATTGTTATCTATCCTAAAATGCCTGAAAACAGCCAAACTACCTCAGCTGTAAAGACACAACGTGTCTAGTGGTGCAATGCTCATATATATTTTATCTGAATAACGCGAAAAAGGATGTGAAGCTAGACAGGATGACTGAAAGCGGCCTGCTCTGCACGTTCCGCCAATATTGAAATTCAAGCAAAGCCCATCCGTTGGTCAGTGGCGGCAGTTTACCTTTCGAATATGCACGACGACGATAACGACAAGCCGCTCCGCTGTCGGACGAATTTACTAGCATGAAATGAGACAGGCCGCCTGGCTGGCTTCAACATTCAAGCCCTTTGGCAAATTCATGAGATTCAACAACCCGCGAGACCCAAGGAGCGGAGACGGAGGGAGGGAGGGAGGAAGGAAGGGAGAGAAAGGGGAGAAGAGAGCGGGAAAAGGGCCTTTCTGACGCATGCGCATGCCTCCTTCATTTGAATTTCCAATGACCGCCATTGAATTGGTTGGTGGTTCTCCGCCAAGTCATGAATACCATGATTGAAGGATAAGGGATACGGAGCAAGTTGGAGATCAACCTGAAGGGTAGTGAGTACAAAAAATAAAAATAAGTAAATTAGGTTGATTCGAAAGTCTAGTCTCCCCCCCCCCCCCCCCTCCACTGGTATACGAATGTTCATTTTAATAAACCGCAACAAACAACACCACTCTATCCTGCATGGAAGAGTTTCTTCCTCTTTTGAAGGATGTCCTTTTATGAGCTCTTCTAATCGCCCAAAAATGCATTAAAACACTTACAAATTTATGAATTAACCTCTGTTTTGTTCTCTTGTCATCTTTATTGGCTCAGTGGCTGTCACCCCTGATCCTTCCCCGATTATTTCCCTCGTCTCGAAAAACTTGATTTTTTCTTTCCCCTATTACACTCGCATTATTGAGGAAATTATGAAATTCCCGCTAACATAGTCTACACATAACCTGACAATATATTAATTATAGCCTGATGAGCTGATACAGTTCTTCCTCTTGGTGTGTGTTGGGGGGGGGGGGGGGGGAATGGATCTTGGATTTCCGAATGTACCTGCAGTCTAGTGCCTCAACAACATGATACGACGGCAATCAACTGAAACATCAATAATAGAAATGGAGGTGATTACTAAGAAATCCGGGAAGCTGTAAATAATAATTTCTCTCACACCGTCTGTCTTTCACCATGGAGTTGGCTTGAGTGTACCACGAGTTTGCTGTATTTTACCTTAGAATGTGTAAATGTTGAAAACACCTTTTATATCAGGATGCTGAACAAACTATTGAGAAACTGCGCACCCTTTAAAGGGACATATACCCTCCAAATACCCATATACCCTTATACCATTCCATATACCTTATTCCATATACCCTTAGTTTTCAATACTTCACATCATTTACAGTCCCAATGGTTTATTTCACTATCCCTTGCTAAAAATCCATTTTAAATATGTTTCTCTCTGCCTGCAATGTGTTTCTGGTATCCTAGTGGTCAGATCTGGGCACAGACTGTAGTCCTCCAAAGACATGAATAATTTTTTACGCGACACAAGTACTACTTCGAACAGTTTGATGGTTTTTGAAGAAGTAAACCATTGCGTACCTGCAGCTCGTTTGGCGGCAGACATGCACCGAGTGTCGCACTTTACTTTCCTGTCGCTAATGATTCCGAAGGTCCTCCCTTCATTTCTGAAAATACCTCAAGGTAAGTCCCGTTCAAAATGTAGTTTGGATGACCTCAACTCCAACTCTCTTTTCTTTGCTCTATTCTGTTCGTGATGGCTTATTTCCCATTTTGCTTTTCCTGATTGAACGCTGCACTTTATTCCTTTAGCCATTTATGCACTATCTGATATCTTTTTTTGTTAACAGCCAAATATCAGCAGCAAAAGTAATTTTCGTGTGCATTTTGAGATCATCAGCATAAAGCGCACAGCTGGTCTGAAGATCAGCTACTGCATCATCAACAATGTCATTAAAGAGAGTTGGGCCTAGTATGGATCCCTGGGGAACCCTACTTCGAATGCAAAAAAAATTTCGAACGATGTTCTTTGATTTGCGGTCATTTGCTCAAGTAGTTTGCAATCCATCTTCCAGTGTGGAATCCAACACCTCTGCTTTGGAGTGTTTGCCGAAGGATGTCATAAGGGACCTATCGAATGCTTTCTTTAGATCAGGATATCAACATCAGTAAGCAAATTTATCTTCAAGATTTTTTGTCCAGTCACTAATATTTAAGTAGGTTAGTCAGGCAGAATTTCCTATTAACGAATCCATGTTGGCTGGGGTTAAAGCCACTGTTGTTCTCAATATCCTGTCGATAATCGTGAGAGGAGACTAATTGGTCAGAAGTTACTAATGCTAATTAGGTCACCATCTTTGTGAACAGGTACAACATTGGCCATTTTTCATCCTTGGGTTATTTCTCCAGATGTCAGAGATTTGTTAAAAACGCAAGCATGGGTATTGATAACGAGGATGCACCGTTGAATTTAGGACCAAGTTCCTTTCCAGGGTCAAAGCATCTTAATCTTGCTACCACTTCCTAAGTTGAAATGGGTGGAGCTACTGGATCAGGAGTTCCTTTCGAGGAAAGTTCATCGCTGTTCCCCGTGTCAGTAAACATTACAAAGTGAGTTCCAATGAGTTCTGCTATTTGGTCAAGGACAGTGTTGGTGTTGCCTTTGCCGTCACGGACGCACTGAATTGCAGCGCTTCAGTGGAGAAATATCCGTAAGGAGCTTTTGGATTATGCTTTCCATTCTTACAGAGTTTTATTTCTTATTCACTTTTTGTCTTCTTAATGTCTTCGGTGACATTATTTCTTCCAGAAACGTATCTACTCTATTTCCAAGGAGTAAAATCAATTCTATAATTCTTCCATAATCTATTCTTATGGTTGTTAGTATGCTTGATGCTACTGTTCAGCCATCCAGATTTGTTTTTCGTTCTGACTTTGTTAACAGAACGGATGACACAGTCATCAGTAAGGTTCTGGACATTATAGTTTCTATGACATCCCTTAATTGCATCACCCGTGTTTAAGTCGTGTAGTTCGTCACTCCAATCTTGTTAATTAACATAAAATCACCATTTCGAAAGTCGTATCGTTTTGCAACACTTAAGTCGTCACGGTAGCACTCCAGAGTCCAAAGTAGAACTATACATGATCACTTTTACCAAAGGGGTGATGAGAGCAAAAACTCGATACAAAATGGTTGCTGTTTGTGAAGATCAAGTCCAAGGTTAGGAGCTTTCTCCTTTAGGAAAGTCAGTGAGTTGGGCCAGACCGTAGTCCTGAAGGAAATCCACAAATACGGTACAGGTAATGCCACATTACCGAATGTAATTTTTTTTTTTGGGGGGGGGTACCGCTAATTTTAGCAGTAATATGTTAGCAGTTGTTAGACGTTCCACCACGTCTGTTTCTGGCATTGTTATCAGATTTCTGCTTGTTAACCACGACACATCATGGGTTTACGACGACATAATTTCGGCCTTTACGCTATCACGTGACCATCGGTTTGTCTGTATTTGAGGTTTTCTTATCGCACGTACGACACTTACTCACGTGAAGAAACGAAACCGGAAGTGGTGTTGTTGTTGTATTACTACGCTCATTCTCACGAGATATTATGACGGCAACACGCGCAGACTGAGAACTGCGCTTGGAGGTTATTGGGGAAGAAGATAGGCACCTTTAAATGCCTATTTTGCTGTTGTTCCCCCCCCCCCCCCAATGTTTTTATTTTCTTAAGAATATTAGCTTTATTTGTTTTATTATGACGTAGGCTAATATTAACAGGGTTCGTACTGGTGCGTAATATCTTGAAAGTCCTATCTTGATTTTATCATTTTCAGAATCTTCAAGTATACTTAGCGCAGCACTCGGCCCTTGAAAGTCCATATTACGTAATCGATCTGCCTATAGTGATATCACCCTACCCTTTGTTAAGGCCGTAACCACACTAAACTCGGTGTAAAGTAATAAGTTTCATGCTATTCTAATAAACAGAAGAGAAAACGTCTCTGGTAATGAAGGAAAACACCGCTAAGGTTTCTTGGTTGCAGTGAAACGTGGTCTTTGAAAGCCACTGAAGTTATTTAGTTGAAGGTATGAAGCCTCGAGAGTTGGAGATGCTGTATACGCAGACAGACCGTCGAGTGAGAGAATATACAGTGATGACTCACATTACTAGCATTATTATATAGCGATTACTGGTCGAGGGGATCTCGTTACTTACTCTTATTGCTTTTATCTCGACGAGATCATAAATCGTGTCCGAGTCAATTTCGGCCTTTGCTAATGGATCTCATGACCAGCCCACTCGCGCGAGAAAGGAAACAGACACCCCCCCCCCTCCCTCCCCGCTTGTCCGTAAACGTTTTGGTGTTAACTCTGCATAATTTCGGTGTAGAAGCCATTTTTGCAGGAGTACAGATGTGTGATAAGAACTAGATTAGGGGTTTGGCTAACATTTCTGTAATGTGCAGCGCGGTGGTAGCTCCGTGACTTGGGGTTGGCCCTAATGACCTAGCTGTCGATTCGCCATCCAGCCTCAAAACCCCCCCATTAGAACTCGGCATAATAATTTTAAGACATCAAGTATATAACGAACAATTTTAGCACGGGCACGTAAGCTTAGCGTGTAATAATTTAACACGTGCAAATAACATCGAAGCACTAGAATTTTAAAATCTGCAAGTAACTTACATGAGAATTTTAATACATGCAAGTATAGCTTAGCATATAATAATTTGAGACATGTAAATAACTAATCGTTCCAATTTTAAGATGTCCAAGTATACTTTCCGTAAGAATTATAAGACTTGTAAAGTTCCATTTACTTCGTTTTTGCACACAAACGGCGCCTCACACTGAATCTGTATTCCAATTCTGCCACATCCACAAACGCTACTGCCAATGCCTATTTGTGACTTAAGCATTACGATAAGCGAAATGCAGAATTATGACAAACGAAATGCAGACGTTTCCAAGTATACAATGCAGATTATGGATAAGGCAACAAATACTTGCAGGAAGCCTATCGGTATTCAATTTTTTTTTCTAGGCATTTATAATAGAGTTTTTACAGATCACTTGGCTGAGGTATGCTACGATACATGTGTTTTCCGTTGTGTTCTATTTCGTGTGGTATCGTAAGGAGGCAGGCTATCTCATACAGTTAGTTATTGACGGTAAAATATTTCAGAGAACAAGCGAGAGTAATGGACCAAAGACGTAAACATTAAAGGGATATACCTCCCAGCACCATTTTTCTCGATCCTCCACATCAAGTACGGCCCCAAAGGTCTATTTACTTACCGTTAGTCTTTCCCTTCCTAAAAATCCGTTTTAAAATGTAGCGTCTAGGAGATTTTCTGTTGAATATTGGGAACTTTATTTACGTTCTTGCTTTGCACGGAAACAATGGCCTTGAAGTTTTATCTGTGTGTGCGCAGTACTAATTTTAATCGTTTGCTAGTACTATGAGATCAAAAATCTAAAAGACTAATGCAGTAAAAATTAAAATTAATTATTCCAATAGATCGCCGAAGCAAAATTATAAGACACTAGCCTAGAAAATTATGAATTGTGATGTTAAAATACGAGAATCATTCCGGTTTGTGACGACACAATCTTTAACTTGATTCTGTTTCGTGTACTATTCGTAAAGCCAACCGAGACAGCAGCTACGTTCCTAGCGCTGTAAATGCGCGGAAGGTGATCTGCGCGTAGCTGTTATAAGGCAGGCCGGGTGTCCCTTTAATTGATGTATGTAACGTCACCTGCTTACGTTGTACAGGGCCTACTGACACGCAATACTGGGTCCTTATATTTCTCATTTCCTTCCCTTATTTAGTCCTTTATAGTTAATTAAAGGGGCATTGCCACCAAATGACAGGCTGCAACATATATATCCATTTACCGCTATCTAGTTCTGTCTAGAACTTACTTCCAACAACCGAAGGATCACACATATAAATTTCTTTTTATGAAACAAGCAAGACACGTTTGCCTCCTTAAATATTGAGTGTAAAATTCGTACGAGGAAACAATCGGTACAGTTAAGCCTGACGTAACAACGAGCGCTTTTTTTTTTTTTTTTTAAATAAAGAACGATCGTTTTGAAACGCAGATTTTTAACCGCTAGATGGACGCCATCGAGTGGCAGTGATATCGTTAACTTCGACCCCTTCCTCTAGGGATCGGCCGATATGACTTTTTACCGAGACGATACGATACCCATGAAGGGTAAACCGATCCGAACCGATCCGATACCGATGCCGATGTCGATACCAATGATAATAATAATAAATCACGACTAAAAGTTTAAATTCCGTACAAAAATAACTTCAGTTTCAGGTTTTGCATGGCTTCCAACAGTAGAGATTGTCCAAAATGTTCTGCGCAGCAATAACAGCATTTTTATTCTTATTTCTACTTATGGCTTCAGTACATTCATCTTCTCAGTTAGATTTTACGTTGATCGTTGGTCGTAAAACTTAGAGCATTGGAACCACCGCATGCTACATTTTCATTACAAACTGAGCTAATGGCTTTCCTTTCCTCACTTGGTTATTGCTTGTGTCGTGTTTGATGTCAATTTTGAAGGGAAAACTGTTGTGTTCTTGGCATAACGGATATCTGTATCGGAAGCCTTACGGTGGTCCGATACCGATACGGCAAGAAAACCGATAAATACAGATTATACAGATACTGATATCAATATCGGACTATCCCTACCATCCTCCCTGGTACACGAGGACGCACGAACTTTACACTCAGTAATTAAGGATACCACGTGGCTTGTTTGTTGTGTGAAAAGACATTTCTTTGCGTATTCCTTCGCTTGTTGAAATCAAGTGCTACATACAACTAAATAATGGTAGACGGCGCTTAGATGCTGCAGGCTGTCATTCGCTGAATATGCGCCTTTAAAGGTTATTTTTCACTGTGAAAAATGCCATCATTTATCAAATGTATCCCTGCCAAAGGGGAAAAAAAGGTCTTTGTGGTGGGTGTATTTTCGCCTTTGGCTGAACGGTGTTATGTAATTGCTTGGCCATCTCCACAATGTATTCCATATTAGCATTGAATGGGCAGGAAAATAGAGTCACCAAACGTCGTGGAGTAGCCATCTTTTATTGTCCACCCAGTCATTACTTCCGTCGCAGCGGGGAGCCGTAGGCAACAAACCACCATCCGTTGCCATAACGACCAACCAGTGAAACTCCCTAATCGTTTGTCTCGTCAGCGGCGAAACGAACCAAGTGGTCATTCGGCTGCGGAAACCGCCATTTTGAATTTGGCTTTCACAGCTCAATTCTACAGTTCGATCGAGATAAAACCGACTCATCTGTGACGTCAGTTTGTAACCCTATTCTTCCCGAAAATTATTAAGGTCGTCCTAATTATGACTATTATCCGTCTTGCTTGATCATTCCTGACGACATGGCCTAAATAAATTACGGTGACAGACGTCAAGTATCAATTTACGTGACAATGTTTTTTCACTTCTTAAACGAATCCTAAACCAGCATCAAGACACACGCTAGTGTGTCAACCGCCAAGATAAATTATAACATCCAGATAATATATATATATACAAGCATGGCGACCACTAGACACGTTAGGTCTTTATAGCAAAGGTAGTTTGGCTGTTTTCAACCATCTGAGGATAAATAACAATGCGACAGAAAAGGCTGAAACTTGTTTAATCGGGAGATTTTGGTCGCCTGACAACATAAAAGTCACTATTAAGGACACAGCTTACCGTTTTCTTGTTGAAAAAACGACGTGAATAACGTTGATATTTCCCTAATTACCTACTACTTACTACGTACTACGTACTGCTAACGCTTTTTTTTTGTATAACGAAAATAAATTCTTCCATGCGGTGATAAAGCTGGTTCTTAGCTCATTTTACTGGTATTGTTGTGGAGGTGTGCCTTTTTCATATGGACCTTTCTAAATGGTCAAGTGGTTCAGGGGTTAGGGAGCTCCAAACGACCAAATTGATTGTTCTACATTGTTTTAAACATTCTTATTATGCAACAATGCCAAACTGAACATTAAATGAATCCGTGCGTTTGAAACGAGAAATTTCAGTACTAATAAGAAATACTAAATCATTTGAAAAAAGGTGACTGCTGTCTTCAAAATCTAACAAAACCCTCCCAAAAAAAAAGAAGAAAAAGAAATGGACCAGAAAACTAGATTGGTGTTTAAAAAAAAAACGGATTTCGTCAATTTGGACCAAAAATACCTGATATCTACCCCAAAACAAAACTTGTTAAGGATTCCCGCCAAGCTTTTCGGCCGTGTGAAGGCGTGATATCAAACGCCAAGCTCTTTCGCCAAGCTAATCCCACCGACTAAGACTTGCAACGTTAAATGAAATAACTGAAAATTGCGCAGTAAGCAATTTTCGATGATTTAACATTCGAACTATTACTCGGTGGGATTAGCTTGGCGAAAGAGCTTGGCGTTTGATATCACGACTTCACACGACCGAAACGTTTGGCGGGAATCCTTAACAAGTTTTGTTTTTTAGGTTAGATTCTACCTACAAGAAACATTACATTATAAATTAACGTGGAAAAAAATTAATAAAACGTTAAAAAATGACGCGTTTTAATAAGTGACAGAAAATTCCGTATGACGTCACACAGGTTTGCGACGTCATTAGCGAATCATAAACAGAAACCAAGTTCCGTTGCCTTCTGGACTTCAATGTCAGACCGCCGGAGCGGGAATTGAACCCTCAATCTTTGAACCCAAAGACCGAAGTGCTATCACGGGGCTTGGGTGCACCGGAATAGCCGCGAGCCCTGGTGCTTCAGATTCGATAGGCGTCTTGGTCCCGGTTGTACATCTCTGTCTTCTTACAAACCCGGGTTCGATCCTGGTGATAGGAAGTGTATATGTACGGGGTATTCCCCAGTTGTTTCCCCAGTTGTTGCACGAGGGTTTCCTCCGGTTACTCCGGTTTCCTCCCTCATGCGGCAAAAAAACAACTGAAATGATGGTGGTAACTTCCACTCAACATCTGCTGCTCGTGCCTTAAAAAAGCTCTAAGCTGACTGGCCGAAACCTTCTATTTTCTGTTTGCTGAGCCTCACTGACAGGACCAAAAGGAAACGGCCATAGGCAGCATTTATAATCCGTACGCGATTTGTAAACTGGGCGTGGCTTAAAAAAAATATCGATTGTCCACTCCAGTACAACACCACGACTAGCATCATGGGTAAAAAATACCGCCAGTACAGCAGTCACAAAATGACGTCTATTAACGCGTCTTCAATCGGGAAAAGAGGTAAAATGATCCACAGCCAACTAGGGAAATTATTTGGGGTGTCTATTGTTATCTGCGAAGCAAGGAACCAACACAGAGCAAGAACGCCGGATGCAACAAAGGTTTCTTTCAGTTGTGTTAAACAAATAGTTAACGAAGGCGCGCAACTACTCGCCGAAAATAGTGCCACTCCAGCCGCAGCAGAGGCTACAGCACCGCGGTTCATAACGGCAGCGAAATAACGGCCAAAGGCGCCAACGGTAACAAGCTTGGACGACTTTCAAATGTCAGCCGCTCGAGCAGCAATAACTGAAATCCACCGAGAAGGTAATTATGCAAATCTTGATAATGTTTTGGCCAAGTTCAAAACGAAGATTGGATTTAAAGAAATCTTGGTTTGGATTGGTTTTGGTTTTGGAGTTTGGTTGAAACTTTGGGTGAGCAGCATCACGGGCGCGAACGCCGATGGCAGCTAAAGAAAAGGCGCACCGGCCTCATAGCTGACAGCGCAAATGACGGCTTGGTTGGTCGCCTTATTCCGATCGGAAAGGGCCAAAGACTCATTTTGCTACACACCGGCAGCCAGGATGATCTTGTTAAAGATGGCATGCTTCTTTTCCGAACTGGATTTTTTCCCCCACTTTCTGCATCCCCCTAGCTTGGCTGTGAACAAACAGCTCTTTTCAGAGCTAAACAAACGGTTGTTTTCACAACCACCAAAAATGAAAAGATCTGAAATTTGTACTGTATAACAAATAAATTGTTACAACATTCACAGTAGAACACACTTCCTTCCTCAATTTTTTTTAGCTTCACAATGAATTAAAACTTAAAACCTACGTGTTTTTAATATTTATTACCGTCTGACCCAAAATACA
>JAHWFP010112112.1:0-17235 GCA_023313725.1 Lithobius niger
ATAACTAAATACAGATGCCGTGTCAGTCTGGCTCAGCGGTAGGACCTTGGCCTTTGGTTCCAAAGGTCCTGGGATCGATTCACCGCTCTGGCAGTCTGACATATAAGTCCAAAAGGCAACGTATATAGGTTTGCATCTGTATTTAGTTATGCGATCAATCCTTGTTCCTGCCATGTGTGTAATCCAATATTTTTTGTTCTCGTGTGTTTAGGTTTGGAATCCAACATCACAATGAAATTCGCAGTGGTTCTGGCTCTGTGCGTTGCGCTCTGCTCTTGTTCCGATCAAGGAGGACCGGCAACTGAGGGCGGCGATGGTAGTGGCAGCCCGTCAGGAGGGATGGGAATAGGCAAAATGATCGAGAAATACATCAACTTACTCATGCGCTTCATGAAATTCAGGGAAGCGTTCGAGAAGGCATCCAAAGCCGGTGAACTCAAAGTGACGAAAGACAACATGCGAGAGTACGGTGCCAAGGCGATCGAAGATGGACGAGTCTGCCTGGAAACGGAGCTGAAGGACGGGAAAGGGGTCATGGATAAATGGGTTGCAAGACTAAAATCCCTGTTCCAGTCTGGTTCTGGCAAAGACGGAGGTGACTCGCAAAGCGGTAATTTTAACTTTGGCGGTATAATGCAACTGTTCGCAAAACTGAGGGAATTGGCGAATGACGAAGAATTGAAAAAGGATTTCCAGGAAGTCAGAGGCGAAGTGGGGAAGGCTTTCGGGAAAGGAGTGACATGTTTCAAGGAGTCAATGAAAACTTCCCTCGGAGATAACTTCGAAGCCGTTAAGAAGCTGTGGGATGACGCTGCTAAAAATTAAGAGAAATTTGTTTAAAATTGACTGTCTGTCAATGTATGCTTTTACGAGTGATATACAAAATGTAAACGAACAGAATTTGCAAAGCGTGCCATTTTGTAATGCCTATGTAGTTGTCATTGTTTATTTCGAACTTTGAAATTGTGATTTATCATTTTCTTGCCGTTCAATGCCAGATTTTTTTCTGTATTATTAAATGAAAAAAAAAACCTATTAAAATAAAAGCAATCTGCTAAGATTAAAAAAGACAGCAATTTTTTTGGTGGTGTGGGGGTAGTTGTATGGGTTGGGGCGGAAATTTCAAACAGCCTAAATTGTGTGATAAATTATAAAATTTCACTAACTGTGCAGATTTCGTCAATTGATCTTTTTATCTTTTTTCGTAAAGAGAACATTGGTCTGGCTCAAACTCGATAACAACTAAAATATATACGACAGCATATAAAAACCCCAAGTTGGAAACGGTCCCATAAGTTTTCGCCATTGAAAGCAGCAATATCAAAGCCAAACAACTGCTACTAAGGCACTCGATCAAAGCTTGATCGTTGGCAGTGTCAGTTAAACTATCCCGGTTTAATTGGACTACAAACTTGGTGGTAGCCGTTTGAGGGCGCATTTACGCTGCGACTCGCCTTTGCATTCTCGCAGCCAGAACTCAATCGCGATGGCAAAGTGACATTGCCATGGCAACAACGCTAAATGGATTAGCTAAATCCGACATCGTTTGAGTAAATACATGCAGTCTTATAATCCGTGCCAATAATATAAAGAATTCCTCATGACGAAACAATTTTCCCACACGCTTCTGAACACACGTTATTTGCTGTTTTCGTTGCGAGGCGGTAGAAGTAAAACCGCCGCCTTGTTGGAATTTGAGGGGATTTCTAGCTTCTAGCTGCGAGAATGTAAAAGCGAGTGGTTGCGGAAACGTGCGCTGACTCTGATCGCACGACTGTCGGTAGCAACAATTTGACGGGTCCCTTCTGCCCTTCCGATATTTTTGTATGATGCTAATTACATTTAAAGGTGAAAATGTCAAACGTAATTAATTACTAATGGGCAAGCCGCGAGGATCATCTAAAGGCTCATCTGCTCAGCAGCGTGAAAATTTCATGAAAATAGATGGTCTTCCGTAAAATAAAAGTGCCACCTGACAACCACTTGACTGCCCCCAGACATTAAAACGATTACGTCCAGTTTCGCCAAAACCCGTTCCGCCAAATCCCGTTTCGCCAAAAAGAAAGCAAATTAACAGATTTTGCCTCAGGGGCCAGTCCCGTTTTGCCAAATCCCATTTCGCCAAATATCGTTCACGAAATTTTAGGCACACGAAACGTTTAACACAAACATTTATAACATGGTAATGGTCAGACATTTACAGACAAAACACCCGTTTCGCAGAATCCCATTTTGCAAAACAATTTGTTTCGAATTACGTGCCTCGCTCGCGCTACCGCGCTCGCTGCGGCTAAACACATAACATCAGAAACCACAACCATCAAAAATTACTTCCAATTAGGAATGCCTCTTTAACTTCTGCAATGTTAATTTTTTTTAAAGAATATTTTGATTCTGTGAAACGGGATTCTGCAAAACGGGAATTCCCGTTAGGAAAAGGTTAACCATCACTATAACTAACGATTCTTAAAAGAGAACCTTGGCATTGATGTAGTGACGCCCAAGCATTCTAAACAATTATATTTAAATCACACGTTTTCCCGTCTGCATTGCCAGTTTTCAAAACGCTAATAAATCAATAATGTCTTATATTCTACCACTGCTTGTCTCTGTTAAATGTTTGCCTTTTAAAGCCCTCATTGCATAGAAATTAGGTATTACATTTCGTGTACGTAAAATTTTGTCAAATTCGCTCTGGCGAAACGGGATTTGGCGAAACGGGACTGGCCCCTGAGGGCAAAACTGTTAATCTGTTTTTTTTTTGTGTGTTTTTTTGGCGAAACGGGAGTTCACCATTAAAACCACAGGAATTTTAATATTTCGGCCTAATTCTTGGCCTTGTTCGCCTAAAACAAATGATACACCAAATAAAACAACAAAATGACGTAAGATCGACTTACAGGCCTCGAAACCAGTGAATATTTATAAAAAAACATAGATGAAAACACGGCTAAAACTCAGACACAGGCAACAACATCCGCCATTTTGTGAGGTGATGCCAGCACCACTATACTTTTAAATAAGTTTAACAAGTAAATTATTAAACCAGCTTCTCCATCTTTTCCATTTCGTTGAAATTCTTCTGCGTTCGTAATTCATGGCTCATTTGCTGCAAATTTGCCTGACACATTTTTTTTACCCGAAAACTGTTGCTGAGAGAAATGTTGTGTACGTTATTAGATGCCAGGATCTATGTGGGACAGTGCGCGAGGCCCCTTTGGAGCCCGCAAAATTAACCATGGGAAGCAAGGGGAGGGGGGGGGGGAGCATCACCAAGTCTATCACCACTTACGTAATTACCAAACATGTTGATCGTACCCACCACATCATTGACGTGGGTACGACCAACGTTTTGTTTACATAGAGACCCTAATGACATAATCAGGCAGAAATTCGAAGAATATACAATAATTGCAGCAAATAAGCCAAGAATTATGAACACTGTGAAGAATATCAACGAAATGGAAAGATGGAGAAACTAGTTTAATAATTTACCTGCTAATCATATTTGAAAGTGGTTGTGCTGGCATCACATCACAAAATGGCGGGTGTTGTTGCCTGTTTCTGAGATTAAGCTCGTTGTATTTGTGTTTTCATCTATTATATGTTTTTTGTTAAGTATTCACTGGTTTCGGGGCCTGTAAGTCTACATCATAACGTTTTGTTGTTTCATTTGGTGTATTAATTGTTTTAGGTGAATACAGCCAAGTATACAGTCAAAGATTTTGGCCAAAATATTAAAATCCCTACGTTTTTAATGCCATTGCGGGGCTTTGCTAGTCAGGTGGCACTATTATTTTACTTTTGCTTCGCCCAGAAAGTAACGATTTGCAGAAGATGATCTTCCTGCCGCCAAGCAGTAGATAGCCATCTCTGAAGCAAGTGGGGTCGCCTGCTTCAAAGTAACAAAAATCTTTGACGATCGTTAATTCAAGTTTCATGCTATTACTACTGCCAAGGGTTGGTCAATAGCTGAACTATTTTTTCACGGAAAACGAGATAATACGGAAGTTAGTGAGTGGAAACGATTAGTATTCAAAAATGGGTGTAATTTAATATCCCAGATGGGCCAAAACAGCAATTCATCCTATTCTCAAAAAAAAAATTCTGTCCTGACAAAAAATATTCTGGAAATTGTGAGTTTACCTTTTATGGTTTCTGAGATTATCAAACGACAAAATGTTAAATTTTAAAATTGTTTTAATTTTAAACCGGTCAAATCACTATTTTTGCTTTTATCGCCATTCCGCCCATTGACATAAAATGTTAAACTTCACGGCTCTTGTGGCAACCCAAGTCGTGACCTCCGAGTAATGACATTTTTTGTGTGCCGTAGGGTTGTAGGTTCGCCGCGCTTCTAGCCGAAGCCATGGTGCCAGAAGGAGAGATAGGGACAATTTTGCAAGGTAAATCCCATCGTAAATTCCTAGGATCTTTTACATGCCACAATCGACATGAGCACAAGGCATCACAGGGCCTTTCTCTTGCCGAAAATACCAGGGGTGGCTGAGGTCAGGATGGTAAATGGGAACTTATCCGCACTACGATATTGTATCACTCACCCCACCCCCTCTCCCCTCTCCCCGCTCCCCCACTTCGCGGGCCTGGGTGCTGAGAAAATTTTCTCCCTTTTCTGAACAGGGAGGGCAACATGGAATTCGTAATATACCGCCATGGCAATTTGTGACCGGCGCCACTAGCGGCAGACACAAAAGCTACGGCGCTGGATTTATTTGGAGTTCAGTTTCGATGGTGCAGGAACTTTCGATTACGAAATACAGACGAATACGGAAAATCTACTTTGAATGGGACTTCAGGTACGTCAAGCATAAATAGAACTTAACGTATTATTTAAAGGACGTTCTGAGGATGCCAAGATGTAAAAAAAAAAAAGCTTTACACAACATTTCGTACAACTGGAGCCGTCTGGGTCAGCGATTCACCTTCTTTCGTGCATGTTCGATTCGCGTCTAACGAAAAGACGTCAGGGCGCGTTGATGCAACGACCCGAGTAGTGTAGTTTGCCCGTATATACGCCAGCTCGGCTACTTTCTACAATACTAATTCTTATCATCTCATCTGTGACGTCACAGATGAGATGACGTATTGGGTTAGTGTTAGTATGACTATGCATTTTTATAGTGACTTGCACTTTTTTTATTCGATTTTGTGTGGCGTCTACCTCCTTTGAAGGTTGGAGTCAGAAAGAAAGATGGCTTCCGGTTGTAAGTAATATGTAAGGCCTGCTCACTCTCTGATTGGTCGAGAGTCGGTCACGTGAGCGGAGGACGTTTCCGGTCGTCCCGCGAGCGGTAGGAATTGGAACTAAAAATGGAGGTTACTAACCTATCGTGTTGTCATTCAGAGTGGAAGAAAAAATAAAAAGCTGTTTTTTCTGTCAAATATGTTTTATTACATGTTGTAACAAGAATCTCAGAATTTAATCGTCATAAAAATACAACAGTTCAAACAAAAATGACAAAATGTGTTGTTACAAGTTTGAATCAATAAAAAAATAACATTGTTGATACACGGTATCGGTTTTACCTTTTTTACAATGTATTATAAGGTATGGAATAATGTCCATACGATAAACTTCTAATGCCATCACTTAATAGATACCGTTTATTATCGTAAGCGGTTAAACACAGCTTGTTCTGTTCTTCGGTCACTAGCTGGTGAGTTTTACTCCGAAGAAAATTCATTTTAAAACAATATACATTTTGATTATGTAGTACATCAACGTAATGCCTGTGAGTTACTTCTTGTTTCAGTACACGTCTCTGGATGCCTTTTCCAACAAGTTTGTTAACATCGCCATAAATCAATGAATACATTTTAGCTTTCAGACCGCAAAATTCTAGAATGGGGACGGAACAAGTCTCGTCTTTAAAAATACCTGGCACTTTCTTGTTCCGGGTCGAGTACAAAGCATGGTCTGTAGGATAATCACTCGTATCGTATCTATCAAGATGCAACAACATGTCTGCGTATATATTATCCGTAAAGATTTCATAACATAAGGAATCGGTGTCTGTGAACAACAATGAAGCGTTGTTTCCATACAAAGTTTTTATATGTCCGTAGTGAAAATCAAACATTAAATACTTGCTCAGATCGAGAACAGTGAACCCAACATAAATTGGACGTGATAGAACCACTTTGGTTTTCCTCATCTTAAAAATAACAACATTTTCATCAAAAACAACGAAATTCTCCATGTTTGGTTTTGAAGTCAGTTTCCTCGCTTTACTCTCAGTGGTTGCAATTTTAACGCTAACTCGCTTCCTCAATTGTTCAACTGTCTTACCGTACAGAGAATTCGTCATTGTCTTATAAAAATCTTTGTGGAAAGCGTTAGTGGCATGTTGACGTTTTGCCGTATTCAGTTCAATGTACGGTTTTAACCAAGCTTTCTGCGCAAATGACAAAACACGATAGATCTTACTCATTACTAAACCTTGTGAAAGGTAATACTTTAAGACTCTGTAATGAACAATATATTTTGATTTGGGATGCAAATTCGGAGCGAGTTTTCTAGAACTGTCCGAAAGGTTAAGAATCCTATGCAAATCTTGACAATAAGGCGACAGCTGCTCGTAGCAGATGAGCATTGATTCGGGACACAATGGATAATCGGAATGAAGGTCGTGCAAGTGCGGGGGATAATCCAGGTCCACTTCTAGAATGTAACCTTTTGTTGCATCGTCTTCTATGGCAAGAATGTCTAAATCACGGATTTGTTCTTCCGTCAACCACATAAAATCCCCAAAAGGTAGCACTTGACTGAGACTCCACCCATACAGGTTATTGGCATCCAAATATATGATGTACGAATGAGGTTTTTCTGGACAATAATTCTCACCTATAAATGGGTTATTGGCACGTGCAAATCGTTTCGTTACCATACTCACACCTCCTCGTATTCCTCTTTCGATGAATAAATGTTGATCAATGTCGGTCAACAACTCCAAATGAATCTTTGTCATTTTCAATGCGGCCGAAAATGTAAGACCGGGGCTGCTGTAGTAATGAGCAGGATCTAACTTGTAACATTCTAAACAAGTCTTTCTAAAGTCTGTAAATACACAAGCTAATAAAAAACAATCTAAACGCAAATATAAATTAAAGTAATCGGCAAATGTTTTACAACCCATCTCGTTCCAAACCTTTAATGCGTATTCATAGTCCTCGTCACTGACACCTTCTTTAGTCAAACTAGAGAAAAAAGCTTCCTTTGGTGGTAAAGCCTTTTCCTCAAATCTAGCATAAGAGTCTAAGTATTCATAGGGAAATATCCCTTTACGCTTTAACAAAGGCCATTGCTCCGGATATTCATACTTGAGAATGTCAAGTTGGGAATCTTCCAGCAATGACACCAATTTGTCTAAAGACGATGGCAAAAATTTAAAAGAATCCAAGTATAATACATTATCAATTTGAATAGACATGTAATGTTGTACATTTTCTGGAATAACACTCACATTTGGTTTACCAAAGGTTGAAATACCTTGCATTATGAGGTGTCCGTCATACCGAGTCAAATTATGAAAGAACACAGGCATTGTTTTCTTAAATTTGTATTCGATATTACATTGCGAGTGAGCCGGACCTCTATAAACACCCGTATAGTGGTCGTGATCGCGAACCTTCATTTCACCATCGACGATGATTTCTTCACAAATATGACACAAGTTATTGTTTCGAAAGTGAATTTTGTCAAATTCTGTCATTACTAACGGTTTTGGTTGTTTTAACAAAGCTCTCGTTTTTACATACTCAGCTTCGATGGCTAAGAGAAAGCGTGACACGCAATCAGAACCTCTATACAGTTCGCTAGATATCACCTCTCCTAAACAATCAATCATAACGTAACAATAACCACAAGGTTCGTGTAAGTGATATTCGTACGTGTAGGAATTCTCATCATTAGGTTTACATCCTTGTATAGGAGTTAATATCGACTCAAAGTCTGCGTAAACCACAAATGGGACAGCCAACTGATTCGCAAAATTGTTGAACTTCATAATATTCTCCCCAGGTTCTGGCATAACAATTCTTTGCGGTTTATGTTCTTTACAATATATTTCATGTTCGTATAATCTATCTCGTTTGTGTTGAGGACACAAACAGTATGCACAAGTATAACTATTGAAAACATTGTCCGATATCAATCGATTGAAATTCTTAATAAAACAATAGTGATTGTCTTCTAACAATAACAACCTTACTATTTCGTCTCCATTCCTCTCGCTAATGTAGAGTGGATAGACCTCTTTGTCAGAATAACCGTAAACGTTAATCTTTAAATCGTTTAAAATTTCAAAATTACGAACATAATGCAAAGGTACTGGATAAGAGATTTCGTCAACACGTAGAGTGTGTAACAAATGCTTGTAATTGCTCACCCTATTAGGATGACTTGTAGTAGGATGTAAGGCGGCTAATATGGAATATTCAAAACATTTTAAATCGTAACACTTGACATTAACTATTGCCTTTTTATGAGCAAGAAAAGAATCTAACGGTTTGTAACAACCTCCAGCTAAGGGTTGATATCTCGCAAAATGAAGATCCAAGGCAAGAATATTCCATAAAACCCAGCCAGAACCTTCCTTTTGGTAATGCTCTAAACGTCTTAACAAGTCCAAGTAAACCTCTTTTAAAACATCTTCAATTTGATCAAGACGTAACACTGTGTACGGTTTTGTACATAAATAAATGGAAATTGTTTTCGAAGGAGGTTTGTGTAGTTCGAGCTTGACACTCGTCACAAGTTTAACCTGGCGAAGGTTGCTACAAACCTCTTCAACTAAAGAATACAACTGCTCGTGTAAACTAAACAAAAATAATTCCAAATTTGGATGAAGAGTTTCGTCGTCTGGAAACACATAACTAAATCTTGAAATATAATTCCGAAAAGAGCTTCTGGTCTTCTTGAACGAAGAGATTGTTTCACTGAGATGAATATCTGCTCTGTTCGGCACAACATGAGAACAATGACGGTGACGGTTCAATTCAATTCTTGAAACAAACCCTTCGTTACACTGACTGCAAACGTTTTGAGGAGCTGTAGGTGATGGAACATGAGCGCGTATCTGGTGAAGAAGTGTGCGGCGGTTTTCGAAACGTCGACCGCAAACAACACAGTTTGCATCGGCATCGGCTGGGTGACAATTGCGCAGATGTCGCAGAAGACTGCTTTTGTGATTATACTTCGAACCACACGCCTGACAAACAAACATCCTCACACGTTGAGGGCATCCAGACTTGTGCACATCGAATCGAGTGGTGACAAGTCTTCAGCTGATTGTGGAGGCGTTGCCCTCAAATAACCTTGTGGCATCTGTAAAAAAAAATCATGTTACGAAATCGTAAAGTTAGAAAACTAGAACACGAAAAAAAAAAACCAATAAATTAAAAAAATTACACACTTTGTCAGTCGTGTAGGGCGGTGTAACTCTATTTGTGTGAGGTAGAAAGAATAAAGAAAATATTAAGAGAATGTTGTATAATCACATTTTAAGTTTATTAATACATTTTACAAAATTGTACACATAACGTTCACGGAAAGCTGTTTTCTTTAATTTGTTAACAATGTAATCGGGAGTAAATCCCTTGGTTCTCATAATTATGTAAAAAATACAATAATGTCCACAGGTAGAAGATGTTGGGGATTGAATTTGAAACTTGTTGCGCCAAATCTTCTTTCCATTCCAATCACTCAAATACTGTCGAATGTGGTAATTGTTTTCTAAGTTGAAGCCAAAAGAGTCAAAAAACTCAGAAGTCTTAATTCCATTCTTCATTTTATGCAATCCGATGACAGACCAATGGCTTCCCGACGAAGTGCACGTGTCATGATTAACGACTAGAAAGGATTCTTTTCTATTAATTACAACAGGTAAGTGGTTTGCGGGATATGTTCCCAGGAAATTTGGACATCTACTTCTCAAGATGTCATTGATCTGCTTCGTGTTCATCCTTCCAGGAAAACTTCACGATCAAAAGTAACTTCTAAAACCTTCGGTATCTCGTAATAAATCAAAACGTTAGTCGCTTTTGCGAGAGCAGCATCAAATCTAAGTTCTATTCTGACAACACCTTGTCTGTTGAGTGAAACGTGAGAGCTTGAATTTCCGGCGCAACCATCCGGAGTCAGATCATAAGCAAACATGCAATGTTTTGTAGCAAAATCTGTAATCTTGATGCCATTACCTACGTTTTGAAATGATGTGTCTAATCCGTGAAATAAATTCATGTAGGCTCGGGTGTAGGTCATGGAACTAAAGTCAGGTTGTAGCGGTTTGTCTATTTGTTCCCCGTCTACAGTGAGCGATAAGTAGTTCAAACCGTGATTTTCAAATATCCAAGGATCTTTTTTGTAAACACCTGTGTACGTTTCGTTGTCAACAAAACAAATCAAAACAAAAGAAGGCACCTGTCCTTGAAAAACGTTGTCAATAAATGCCGAAGTCATTCCGCTAGAGACAGTTTGTATTTTAATATCACTACGAACAAAAGAATATTTTGCGCTATTTTCTTGTAGTGTTGTCATGTGAGATGCTAGAATGGATGGGGAGGGTCTAACCTTTTTTACAAACAAAGCAGCTGCTTCGATTTGTATTTTTGGTTTCAAAGTAGCAGCAGCAGCATTGGACAACTTAAGCGAAAATTCAGGCTTTGATAAAACGAAACGAAACTTTACATTAACATTGCTCAATAAAAGTTTCGACAAGTTGCAGGCTTCAGTATGAATTCGCCCCATTAACTCTATACTTTTAGAATTTGCGATAGCAGTTTTCCTGTTATCTGCAGTATTCCACATAGCAGCTCCCAACTGACAGTCTTTAGCTGCATTAGAGTAACTGAGCAACGTTTGCAGGTAAGCTTTATATCGATAGGTGTCGCTACCTCCAGAAATCAGCTTCCCGTTGAAATAACAGTCCACTTGTGAAAAAAGAGATTGTAGAAATAGGTTAGTAGGCGTTATGAAAGCGCTCAATGCATCAGTAAGATCTTCTCCAGTGGCGCTTACAACTTTCAGTTTTAAATAAATACATGTTTGCGCCAAGTCCAAATAGTCTGCTGTTCCGTCAATCTGAAATTCTATAGTTGAACTAGGCGTTGCAATAGGGCGGTATTCGACATACTGATTGCGTTCTATAGACACTTGTGTTGGTGGAACTTCAAATATGTCCAATTCTGATTTCAAACACTCACAAGATGTAGGATGAATGAAAGACATTTTTGTTAAAAAATGCTATCTCGAATCACTTTCTTATTTTTCTTCTTCTTCTTCTTAGCTACTGTAACTGTTCGTCGTCTCTTACTAGTATTCCTCTTGGGAGAGTTGCGTCTTCTCTTGCGGCCACTACCAGATTGACTGAACCTAGCCTTAACATCGCCTAATATTTGTTCACCAGTCTCCTGTAACCTATCCTTTGCACTCTGTTTAAAATTTTTACCGGCAATTAAATCTTGTGCAATATTACTTCCGGTTCCTAAAGCTTTGCGTCCTAAATAGCTGCCGACTGAACGAACGAAAGGCATAGCATATTTAGATATACTAGAAAAAAGGTTAGCAAGGCCATGACCAGCCTGGAATCTTGCTCCTGAATAAACGTTTAAACCACCTGCTTGTCTTCGATAGTGAGCTGTATAAGGGCAACAGGAAGCCATTGTTTCGTTCACGACCTTTTCCGTCTGATGTGCAAAGTGACAATGGTGTGGCCTTGGGAAGAGAACGGTATTATATCCCCATAGGCGTCGCAAAATTTAATTTCTATTGTTTGCACGTTATGTTGTAACAGCGAATAATAATGGGGAGAAGTAAAAATAACGGACTGACTCGTGCCTGACTCTCCTATAACGTTAGTTATTCTTAACAATTGGGAGTAACTGTTGCCAACAGGCCTCGGATTTATTAGATTTGTATAAACCCAAATATAATCTGGAAGGTTGTTATTATCGTGAGGCGAAGGATTAACTGCTGTGACGGTTAATTCAGCTCGAGTTTTATAAGAGATGTTTTTATCTAAAACAACTACAACACCCCCCATTGTTGCGAGACTTCCATCATCGCGATAGGGGTAAAGTGGCAATTGATTTGGTTCAAAGCCTAACCTGCGAGCCATACGGTTTCCCATTAATAATCGAATGTACAGATTAGTAGTTGGTCTTATGTCATTATGAATGACGTAACGTTTTATACTGCTATTGTAACTAATTCTAGGTCTTTTTCTCTTTTCGTAATCTGCATCATGAAAAGGATGTTCCTTTCCTTTATAATCTTCAAATTTTGATCTCCTAAACTCTGCTATTTCCTTATTTATCGCTTCTACGAGGTCACTAGTTGTGTCATAGCTGATACCACCGCTGGTGCATTTTAGTTTGTATTCAATGGCTGTAGGCGTCATTATATCTAAATTTAAAACATTTAAGATTACATCGTCCTCGCCAGCTCTCATTACGAACGGTTTATAGTCCATTCTTAAAGGAAACTGCATCTCTACTAAGGCAACCTCGTATTCGTTTGAAAGATGAAGCATTTCTGGCAGATAATTTTTGTAATGAGCCAGCGTGTTATCAGGATAGACATCAAAACTACCATTAGAGGGAAGTGTTACGTAGAGATTATCAAGTAGGTCCATCTTGAACAATATCTGTCACCCAACTATTAAATTGCGGACCCCACCCTGCCCATTTAACGTAAAAATGAGTCACACCTGCTACTTTTTTTTTTCTCAACACACGTTCTATTCTGTAAACATTGTCTAGTTTTACAATAGGTTGCAGTTCCTGGCTGTAAAAAGTCCCTTTTATGGGTTCAGATTGGTAGTCCTTTATCGTGTAAACAGGTGTTTTGTAACGTTTATTTTTAATTTTACTGGCTATTGTAAAAGTTTCCCTAGTCCACTTTGGAATGTACCCAGGTGTAAAGACGTGTCTGATTTTTGGTATGCGCACTAACTGACCTACCTTCAAATCATTCCCACCACCATACAAATTTTTATAAGCTTCGCGTTCCTTTTTTCTAGTTGTAATTTCGGAAGGTCTAAACTTAATGCTACGATGAACAGAATTATTGTAAGAATTTACAATCTTATCTAAAACATCTACATAATTATATGTACCTGTATATGTAAACCAACGAAATATACGACTTTTCACCGTTTTTATTGTTCTTTCGGCGATTCCTGCTTTAATTGAGCGATTATAGGTGTGGTACCATTTAATATTAAGAGAGAGAAGTAACGTTCTGACAGCTGCTGAGCAGTATTCTAAACCTTCGTCAGAATGAAGGTACTCTGGTTTTTTATCTTTGAACAGTTTCTTTAAACCGGAAACCATAGCAGTTGCTGATTTGTTTTTTAAAGGAACAGCTCTGAGATATTTAGTTAACACATCAATTGCAATCAAAACGTATTGAAAATTGTTATTGAAAGGAGCATATTTCTTTAAGTCAATGAGGTCTGACTGCCATATTTGATCTTTTCGATAAGCTATGAAAGGGTTACGCGTAAACTTGTGTCTAATGTCTTTATGCAAAGTGTAAGCATCTTGAGATTTTAAAAATTCGTCTACCTGCTTTCTACTAAAGCCATATTTTTTAGCTTCACCATACAACCTCTCTTTACCCCCTAATGACCCTGGAGAATTCGGGTCAAAGTAGATTTCTTTTAAAGTCGTCATAATCAGAAGTATTGACTATCATCAAACCACCCCAAATCTTTCTCAACTGGTTTCTTTGGTTTTGTATACTTTCTTCTTCGCGTTGCTACGCGACCTAATAAAGTATTAAGAGATTGCCAGCCTGGTAGTTTATTAGCAACACGTTTTGCATGCTTTGTGCGCGAGAACAAGCCATGCACTAAATCGGCGACATTCGAATTTTTAATAGGTCGTCCTTGAAATAATAACTCACCCCTTTCGTTCCAAGAAATGTCACCTTCTGCCAAACGTTCGGCTACAACCGATCTATAATTAATAGGAACCGTTTCTACCAATTCGTCAATGCTTGGTTTTCCGGCCGATGCACCATCTTCACTGTCGCTAGCCTCAGTCTGCTGTGGTGTTGATTGAGAAGTTGCAACCGTTTTTAAAGTTGTTGTTGGCGGATTTAAAGTGCTAGTGCTACTAAAACTAACTTGTAAAGGTTCCTTTACTTTAGCTTGTTCACGATAATTCAAGTAGCGCTGTAATATTTGTTGATACAACACAACCTTCTGATGGTCGTCAACATTATCTTGCTCTAAAATACTTTTCATTTGTTGGTCTAAATCACTGAGAGGTTTTTCAAAGGGTCTAACGCCGGGATAGTTAGTTAACATCATTTTTTTATACATTGTTAGCGTGAAAAAATACTGCCCAATAAACTGATTACTGGAGGGATCAATGCACCAAGAAAACCTTCACCTTTTTGATTTAGGGTTTTTACTTTTTTTTTCCTGCTCACACGTTTCGTAGCTAACAACTTTAAAATACTTTTATATTTTCTTAACCTATTTTTTTGGTTGATACTTAAAGGTATTTTACCTCGTAACACATTCAGACAGCAGCTATTTAAAACATCAAGCACAGTAGGACATTGAGTAAGTAGGGTTTTTTTCACGGAGCGGTGAACCTTGTGCGATGCTAACAGCTCGAGGAGAGGTATGCACTGTTTAACTTTGTTCTTCTTCATTGTTTTATATAGACAATTGGTTGTTGAGATAAGATACAACTACGGTAGCGAAGAGAAGGATCCGTCGTTGCGTGAAGGTCTAACAGCAAATGAGTGAATGGGTTACGAGTTGCGTCATTATATACCGCACACAAGAAATTGGCACAACCTAATTGCGTCCCCAAACATTTCACTTGTGACAAATTACGTGGACTTTGTATCAATACAATATAAGTCGAGCAGACAGAAATGGTTCTCAAATTTTTATGAAACATATTTTGAACCGGTAAAATACAAAATAAATTTTTGTGATGAAAGTATTTCACAAAAATATCAGTTATCAAGCATTTTTGACTTGTTAAGTCACACATTTTATCGTCGATTAAAACAATAGTGGCTTGGTTGCAGTCAATAGCTTCTATCATTGCATGATCCACTGTTTGAGAGAATACTAACGGTATGGAGCAATTCTGTTTCAAGTGGTCGTAGGCTTTTTGCCAAATATCATATATTACGAGACATTGGGTAGGTTTTGGAGAAATTAAGTCACAACTATTTAAAATAAGGTCAACCGCAAATTCCGTTTTCCCCGAATTAGGCTGTCCTGCAACGACCATAGCAGCTGGAAGACGCAACCTACAATCAACGCACTCCATTCTTAAAATAACAACAAAATAACAATTTAACAGTATTTTATACTATTTTTAATCTGCACGCATTTTACGGTACCAATTCAAATATGCAATGATAAAAGGGAACTGAGCAGAATATTCAAACAGAAAAGAATCAAATTTAAAGTCAGTATGCAAATATGTTTCACACCATCTAATGAGACGCATCTCAAAACACAAATAATTCAGTTCCTTAGGTTGCAATAGTTCGAGCATTTCAGGATCTTTTTTACACATTTTCGTAATCCATCGCTTTCGACTTGTTTCACTGATGAGTGCACGCACAGTATAGTCTGTAGAGAGTTCAGTCAGTTTCAACAAATTCAACACTTTCTCTCGCGATGTTGCACTCTTGAAACGCAAATAAAGCCACAAATGCTCCCCAAGCTGCGATTCGGCATTTTTTTTTTACTCATATTCGCCACTAAAAAGTGTCATTGTTGTAAAAGATTGTCCTCTCGCTAGCAAATTGTTGGATACGAAACATACTATTCCATAAGCTTCGCACGTAGCTTTTTCTGTAAGATTCATCCTACTCTCACAACAGTCTGAAGGCAACTGAATTATTTCGTTTTAAAAATGTTTAAAACACAATAAAAAATAAAAAAAAACTCACCCGATAACGTGTATCAACATTTTTATGTCATTATTTAACCTTTGTTCTCCATCTCAGATTTCAATTTCGTCACCATGACGTCGACAGCAGGTGCTAATGACCTCAACGTGGAAAATGAGCTTGAATTTAAATTATATTGTTTCCCATCTTCACGTTGGAAAACAATGTATTTCCGGTTGTTTTCGATCTGAGGATAGATCAGTATTTGGCCTTGATCTAGTTCTACGTGCATGTCTCCATCGACCACGTTTGTTTGAATAATGTCAAAATTATCTTTGAACATTTTCCATTGTTGCAGCGACAATGGAATACCGTTTTTGGAAGGAAAAAACCTCGACGTTGCTCTAGTGTAGTCTCTTAAATGAATAAGGATATTTTCTGCGTATATGCCAACATTCAGAAAAGCGTGGTCGGTGACACTTAATGGGAGAGACATTGTTGGCAAAAGTATGGAAGCCATTTTACTAATAAAAAAAAAAGAGAGAACAAAGTCACATTAGTCTTTATTCTCTTTTTTTAAAATCTATCTAATAACATGTAAAAAACAATTGTAAACTTACCTGTTTTCAAGTTGAAGACTTGTCTGACACTTTGAACACAAGTTAAACTCTTGAAGACGTGTGAAGCTCTCTTGAAAAGCTTTCCCTTTTTATATGAAACCTTTAATCTCTTAAAATCGTGAGATGGCAATAACCGTTTTTGAATGTCATGATCCGACTACGCGACATTTTTCAAGTGAACAGGTTGGTGACCTGACTAAAAACTAACATCATGCTTATTTTCGAGGTGTTTGTCCCCGAAAACTGAAATTAGAGATGCGATTGAAAGATCGTTCATCTCCACAGCCTCTTCCTAGTGTCGAACAAGAAAAAAAATAAAATCGAGATTAAAATGAGTGACGTTGCATTCCACTGGGGAAAGATTTCATCACATCACAACTGCCATTGGAAGAGCACCCGACACCATCGAGAGAAAAGTAAGTATTCTTTGCACACATTTTATTTAAAGATGTTTATTATTTAATTTCTACATATAGGAAAAAATTACTACTCTACAAATGAATAATAAATATCAGCTTTTACAATGCTGTGAAAACCATTTGGTTTTCTGAAAAATGTTGGGATTTCATCAACGTTAAAAACCTCTAACCTCTTCCCTTCCTCAACTAAAATTGGCTCACTCAATTTTAGAGTTGCGAAACGTTCAAAAGCTTGTTTTTCTAGCATCATTTCACGGTCACCAAGCATCAATTTAACGAGGAAGTTGGTTCTGGGATCTTCAGA
>JAHWFP010112114.1:0-14436 GCA_023313725.1 Lithobius niger
TCTTCTAGTTTTCATTTAACTTCCGTCGGTGTGATTAACTTGGCTAATAGGATTAACCTTGGCGGCCTTTCCTTGGTTAAATGATATAACCACCTTCAAATGCCGATTCTTTTTGAAAACTTGGCGGCTTTTTACACTATTTTTGGTTTTGGGTGAATTGGTGTTTACGCTGATTATACCGTGGGCATTCTACAAGTGTGATTCCCCCTTCCCACGTAAACACTACTCCAAGCTGCAACTTTTCTTTTTATCATCTGGGTTCCCTAGTTCAATGTGCGATTATTTAGGCAGATTTTTTATTTCCATTTCGTATAGGTAATTTTTACTTGTAGTTTTTTGAGTGAGTCTTTCTCTTTAGTTGTTGAAGTACGTGAGTCTTAATCTTTATTTTGAACCTAATTTGTGAATTGTCAAGTTCTCCTCTTTGCCACATGACCTGAAAGAAAACGGTTTAATATTTAGAGGGTGGGGAAGGAAAAATGTTGGTGAGGCGCGGCATTACCCATCCTTGATCAAGCCGTAGCGTCGCCACTGGGAGGGGGCCAGAAACACAATTACTAAAATAGGTAAATTAATAAAATAAATCAGTTTAAAATATTATGATTTAAAATGAATGCCCAGTCAAGTGAATTCAACGCTTGGTAGCTTGCTGTGTAGTGCCATTGTGTTTTTCCTTTTAAAACTGACTGTAAGTGGCGTCACTGTGGGGTGGGACTGTGGGAAAAACCCACAGGCTACCAACCTCAAGGGGCAGCACGTGAGTAGTGGGGATTTACGATATGAGGACAGATCCACCCCCTGTGACGTCACTTCCGGTCACGTGACCTATGACGTTATTTCCCGTCACGTGACCTATGACGTCACTTCCGGTCACGTGACCTACGACGTCACTTCCCGTCACGTGACATATGGCATCACTTCCGATCCAAGGCGGCGGCGCCCATGTAGTCCAAGATGGCGGCCCCCATTCGTCAGTCTGGACGAGGGTAGGAAAGTGCTTTTTGCTACCTTTTTGAGTCCTTTTGCTACCTTTCTGACGTCATCCAGGATGGCGGCGCCCATTTTCCAAGATGGCGGCACCCATGCGAACCAGAAGTGACGTCATTGAAGATGGTGGCGCCCAATGCGAACTGGAAGTGACGTCATTCAATATGACGGCGCCCATGCGAACCGGAAGTTCTGCCATTTTCCAAGATGGCCACTTTTTTTAATTTCGTCAATCTAGAGGAGAAGCGCTTTTTGTTATCTTTTTACATACTGGAAGCACGGCCATAGCCAAGATGGGTCAAGATCATCCATGGGAAAAGTGCCTTTTGGCTACCATAATTTGTTCTTTTGCTACATCAGTGTCCTTTTGCCACCAAAAAATGTCCTTTCGCTACATAGTATTATTGCTAACTAAATGTACCCGAGCGGGAAAGTCACGTGACCGGAAGTGACGTCATCTGAGGGGGTAGTGCTAATGCTGTGGGGGCATTGTAAGAACTCTAAAAAGCTTTCAAAGCAAAAAAATCACGAATTATCAGCATTTTTGGGGTTCCCAAAACTGGAGGGGTCGTGCGAATGCTCTGTGAGCTTTCACAATGTGATTACTTTAAAAAGCTCTCGAGTGCTTCAAACTGTAAGAATGACGAATTAGCAACATTTTGGGGGAGGGGTCATGCAGAGAGCTTTCACTTTGTGTTACCACAAAGTGAAAACACTTTAAAGCCTGAAAATGACGACTGAGCAACATTTTGGGGGGTTCCCAAAACTGGAGGGGTCGTGCGAGTCCTCTTTGAGCTTTCTCATTGTGATAACTTTAAAATGCTTCGAGGCTTGAAAATGACGAACTAGCAATATTTCGGGGAATGCTTTTTGAGCTTTTGCATTGTGAGAATTCTCTAATTACGAGGGTCTCAAAATTGGATGCTTTTTTCCACACCACCTAGGAGGTAGGCACGTTTTTTATTAAACGTGGTAGGCCTAATCCACGTGGCTCGGGGAATATCATAATCTGGTCTCACTAGCTCGTCTTTTTTCCAGTCTAATTTTTCTTTCATCCTCTGTTTCGTTTTCTAGAATTTTTCTTTTACTAGCAGCTTTTTTCTCTAGTCTAGCCACTCTTTGCTCCTCCGTTTCTTGAGCTTGAGCTTTTCTTTTACTAGCAGCTTTTTTCTCCAGTCTAGCCACTCTCTCCTCCTCCGTTTCTTGAGCTTGAGCTTTTCTTCTACTAGCAGCTTTTTTCTCTAGTCTAGCCACTCTTTGCTCCTCCGTTTCTTAAGCTTGAGCTTTTCTTTTACAAGTGACATCTTTCTTTAACCTAGTTTCCCTCCACGCCTCCGTTTCTAACGCGCAAGCTTTGTTCTTGTTGATAGCATCTTTCTTTCTAATCTCCTTCTTCCACGCCTCAAAATCCTCCAACTTTTTCCGGTGGTTCTCCAATATGGCAAACCTGCGGACGGCCTTCTCGTTCTCCTCGGCTATTTTTGCTTCAGGCAGTATTTGTACTTCTCGCTCCTCTAACTGGAGGGATAATTTTTCCTCTCCCTCCTCGTCGCTCATCACGTCCACGTCCGAGTCGAAATCGTCCTCGTACTCTTTCCACATGCCCGAATCGTAGTGGCCGATAGCTAGAGTGTCTTCTCCATTTTCCAAGATGAACCTCTTGTCGTCGTACGGTGAGAGGAGGGATTTGGATATTCTGACGGTACTCAGTTCGTGTCCGACGCTGGAAATCTTGGCCAGCTACCCTTCTGTGGAGGTGCTTCGGAGTTTAGGGCCGCTTTGTAGTCGTCGAAGCTTAAATGTTTCTTCACGAACGAGCTTTGGATGCCCTTGGCCTTCTTGATATTCGCTTTTTTCAGAGGTTTAATCGAGTACATTTTTGACCTGAGTACGATGAACTCTAAGAAGGCGACACCGCCCATTTCGTCTTTCATTTTCCCCAATACTTGTTTGTTCGTGCTTGAGAAGAGGGGATGATTCGACGGTTAGTCGCTCGTGTTGAAACGATCTTTGTCAGCGAGCATGTCTCGGTAAATGTCCTCCATTTCGATTTCGTAGCAGAGGCTGTCCGTGTCTGTGAAAAGGAGTTTGGCGTAGTCTTCGTACTTTGGCCGAATGTACTTGTAATGGAATTCGAACATGAAGAGTCTGGAGAGTTCCAGTATGGTAAATCCGGAGTAGGTCGAAAGATCGCACAGCGCGCTACGAATGCGGCGGTCGAGTTGCACCAGGTTTTTGTTAAGGATCTTGAAGGATTCGGTGTGCGGTTGGGAGGTGTATTTCAGCGCCGTTTTCTCATCGGTGCACAGCTTCACGTCGAGGCGACTTTGCTTATTCTCCATGGTTTTTCCAAACACTGAATTATTCAGCAATTTGAAGTAGTCTTTGGCGAAAGGAGCGGTTAATTCTTACCTTTTTGCTGTGTTGAACTCGATGTAGGATTTCATCCACGGTTTTGGTTAAAGGCTAGGACGCTTCTGATACGCCGAAGTACTAGTCCATGCCGGCGGTAGAATTTCAAGTTCCTGTAGTGAAGGATGTACCTCTTCTTGTGCAGAAGGTTCGGGACGAGTTTGGTGTTGGAAGAGAACTTGAACTTGTGATTCAAATCTTCCGCCAGATTCAGAGAATAAGGGGAAATCAGCTCCTTTCCAATATCGATCTTCTCTGGAGCTAGTGGATAATCATTGTGCACATCATGCAACTCTTTGGGGTACTCGAGGTCGACTTCCAGTATATACCCTACGTCGGCATCATCCGGTACGGTGTCCACGTCCAAAGTCCTGATCTCCTCCCTGGTTAGGTAGCGGAACTTGTCGTAGGGGAGGTGAGCGCACATGGCAAAACCGTAGAGGTTGTTCATATCTCAGTCCATTATGTATAGGGAGGGTTTGCTAGGGACATAAAGAGGAAGGTACTTGTTATTGGCTTTCGAATGCCTCTTTGCGACGAACGAAACTCCTTCTCTGGTGCTGGAAGATATAAGATTGTGTTTCCCAGCGTGCGTGAATAGATCCAATTCTGGCTCCTGCATCCTAAGGAGAGTTGCCCAGCTGAATCCTGGAGTGGAGATGTAATAACATGGGTCCAGGTTGTTGTTTTCAAGGCATAATTTTCGGAAATCTTGAAAGACGTCGGCGAGCAGGAAGACGTCGGTCATTTGGTATATCTCGTGGTAGGCTCGGAATACCTTCGATTTCATTCCCAGCCAGAGGTTAAGCGCCCACACATACTCGTCTCCCGCCAACATACCGTCTTTCAACCGAGAGTAGTACGAGTGTCTTGACGGCAGTTCTTCTTCGTCGAAAACGGTCATGTCACTTATGTATTCGTACAGATAAACGCCCTTCTGCGTTAAAAGGTTCAGCGCCTTTTCCTGGTGGTTTCCTCCGTAAACCATGCAGATTTCAATCCAGAGACTAGCGCTGCCTTGAGGATGGGGAAGCCACTATTGCCGTTCCTGCGGTTCTTCACCAGAGTATCCAGAGAAGCATTTAAGAAATTGACGCTATCTATAAAATAAAGGTTTATCATGCTGACATCATCCTTAATTGTTATGGTCTGAAACCTCTCGGTGTTGCGAGCAATAACATCTACTTTTCCCGGAAATTTGTGGACTGCGGGTACTAGAAGGTGCATGTCGTACCCTTCCAGGTCATGGAACACGATGGGAATGGTTTTTCTTTCTCGAGCGGTTAGGTTACAGTTTGGATGAGCAGCTCCTCTGTATTTCCCGCTGATGTGGCAATGATCCCTCACCTTATTGTCGACGAGCCGTACTTCCCCGTCAATATTTGCTTTCTGGTAGCACTTTTTGAAAGCTTTCCCACAATAATGACAAACGGGAGCATTCTTGAAATCGGTTTCTTCAGACGAGGTGAGGTGGAGGGGATTTGCATTTTTCAGCAGGATTGCATAATATCGAGCTTCTTCTCCCATACATTTATAAAATACATCGACCACGTCTTCTCCCAAATGGTACTTATGACGTATAATCTTCCCGTCATGTCCCACCAAGATGTAGCCGAAACTGTAACGAAGGTGTTGATGGATTTCGGTGGTTGAACTAGTCGAAGCATCAGGTTAAGCAGTCTGGACGGGATACAGGAGGCATTCAAAATCTGCGTATATGATGTGCGTGAAGGGATTTTGACTGCTAAAGTGCTTGAATGCGAAAGAGTTTCTCCTGGCTTTTTAAAACTAAAAGCTTGTACAGGGTTGATTTTGACACATTCTTTCCTATGGGCCAGGAGCATCCATTCTCTTCCGAAAATGGCGAAACAGTTCCTACAACAGAATTTAGGATTGGAGCCCGAATCTCGATAACGTAGAAAAGCAGTTGCAGCGGTAATGGCGCAGTAATGGGTGTTTAGGATTTCTGAATCATCATTGTCGTCGTCATACAGATAGAGAAGGTCGATCGGTAATCCATACAAGTTTTTTAGAGATGCGAAGCGGGTGAAACTCCTCTGCGTGGCTATAGCCAATGATGTTGATCGATAACTCGTTTGCTTTTTCAAATTTGTCGATTTCAGCAATGTTAGTAGGGTAGGAAAGCGCGGAAGTATCGAGCATATCCTCTAACTCTTGGTAATCTTCTGGGTCGACGGTGTCCAATTGCAAAGCCGCGGCCAGTACGGAATACAGGAAGCATTTGTGATCATCTAAATTTTGGATGTTCACTATCGCATTCTTCTTGCCAGCGAGCGCTTTTGGAAGAGGGATGTACAAAGATGCTCGCAGCAGCTTATACCTCGACACTCTGATTAATAGGTTATGGATGCGAGATATAACCCAGCCGCTGCCCCGCTCGGCGAAAGCATCAATAGATTCTTGGATTTTTTCAAAGGCCTCGTCCAGGAGAGTGAGAATGTCGTTGGGATTGTGTATTTCAGAATATCTCGACCAGAATCCCACTTGAATGAATGCTCCGTCCCTAACAAACTCTATGCCCAAGCTGATCTGGGCTTTGCCGTTTACAAGTTGCCGTAAACAAACTTCTAGCATCGCCTGCAGTGCCACACGTATAGATATCAGGAATTGAAGCGGATCGCCGATGACACATTCTCCCACTAGGGGCATCTCATATTGCCGGTGACCCAATCCTTCATCTCGAGATGGGGGTGACTGACTCTTGAGAAAGTCAGGTAGCTTGTCGTGGAAGCAAGTACATTCTTCCACATCAAATGGCTGATGGAACCGTAGATGTTCCCACAGCTCGACTTGTGATGGGAAAATGCTAGCGCAGTACACACACGTGAAAGTTTTGTTATCCATTGTGCGACTGTAAAATATTTATCTCTTTTTATAATTAAGGAAAAAAAAGTTGAGGAATGGAAGAGAAAAAATTGAGGAAGGAAAGACAAGAAGAAAATTAATTTTTTTTAAATGTTTAGTGCATCGAAATATTTTTACATGGAAAAAAAGGAAGGACATGTTTATTTAGGATTGCTAATGTTGTCCGTCCAGCTGTTGTACTTGGAGTCATAGCCCTTCCATTTAACGAAGTAAAGTATTTTCACATCTTTTCCTTTCTTCTTACGCAATACATGTTCTACTAAAAACAAATTGGGAACTAAAGTTTTTTGAAGTTCCGGTTCGTAAAAAACTCCGAGCACCGGTTCACCCGACTCGTCTTTTAGAAGATAAGTAACTGGCTGAGTTTTTTACACTATGCGGACCGTGAAAACTTCGTTAGTAAAATTTTGCAAATACCCCTTATCGAAAATTTTCTTAACTTTAGAAATCCTGATTTTATTTCCTACAGCAAATTTGGGCTTGTTCAACAACCGTTTAGTACTAGTTCGTCTCAACAACGGTTCGTGACGTTTGGTTACTTCCCTCGGTTTAAGTTTTATGGCAGAATGAACCGTGTCATTGTAATTGGAAGCTAACTCGTCGATAATGTCGATAAGTCCCCTGCCTAGTGAATCTTTTCCACATTCGACTTTTTAGGGTTCTGTTGAAACGTTCTACCAAGCTCGCTTTCTTCTCAGAGTACGTAGAGTACATATTGATGTTATGACGCTTAAGTAGGGCTTTGAAGTCTTTGTTGTAGAACTTACTGCCTAAATCGACTTGTAAATTTTTAGGAGGTGTCACTCCCGCAAATATTTTCCTGAAAGCTTTGGTAACATCTACGCCAGATTTATATTTAATGGGAAAAGCCCAAGCGAACTTGGACATGACATTAATGCAGGTTAATAAGTAGTTAAATCCTTTATTTAGGTTAGATTACGGTATCATCTCCACCAAGTCAGCCTTCCATAGATCGTTTAGGCTCAGTATAATCACTTTCCGTCTCGGAAAATTTTTTCGGATTGGTTTGTGAAGTTCTTTTACGAGTTGATCCATTTTTTTATTTCCCATTCCAAACTTAAGTTTTGTTTTCATGATTTTCTTAACGATCGAAGCGGCTAGCTTTTCCCTCCATGCCAGAGAAGGATCATCTCTTACTCTTTGAGCTTTTGAAATTAGGACTTCATTGGCGGCGTGCCGATCTTTCAAGTCCGAGCTCTCGGAGTAAGCGATATCGTGTTCTTTGCACGCTTCGTCTAGTTTATTAATTCCCCGGTCTCCTCGAGCTAATCTTTTTTCAAGTTTAATTCCTGGACCGCAGTATTGGTAGCACGGCAAATGCATTTCGAGAGGTAACTTATCTATGAGTTTGTTTACAATTCCTTTCCCAGACTTGATAAAGGAAGCTCTTTCCGTCCCGCACACCTCGCAAAATACAACCTACATCTGCCTGTTATTTTTTGCGGCAATTATAACGGACAGCTCGGGGCCGTTAGAAGTTTGACGTTTACATTTGATGCAGTACCTCATCTTGATATTTTTTGATTCCATGGTTCTTTGTTTATATACGATTTTTTTCCAACCTAAACCTAAATTTTGACAAGCCACCCTTTTTTCCCGAGCAGTTATGATTTGTCTTTGCTGCATTTCTGATAAAATTTCGACCATCTCGTTTTTATGCCCGTCGTGGCCGGCTAAACTAGAAAAGTCTCAATCTTTGTACAAAAGTCTCAATCTTTTAATCAAATCATTAGGATTATCACAATATTTATAATCGACTCTACTACCCGCTTTTTTAACCATACCCGTCCCTGTTTTCTTCATGTCTTCCCAAATCGGAGCGATAACAGTCCTGTATTTGGTGCTACAGTTAGATTTGGGTTTATTCGTTTTTGGTTGTTGTTCTGATAAATAACGTTAGTACTTTTTAACATGGCCACGTAAGCTGCTTTAACTTCCGGCGCAAGGGTAGTTTCTTTCAAATTTTTGAAAACTAGCAAATTCCAAAGCCCGCATCTTCCCATGTATTGCTCCCCCTCGACCACTACATCATTCTCAAATATTTTAACGACTTTATTACCGAAGATCAGCTCACCTTTTTTCTTATCGTACTGTAATCCGAAAACTGGGTCACTGTCTTGGGGATTTTTGTAAAACCTTATCAAGAAATATTTAGCGGTGTCTCCAATATTTTGACCAGGTAAAAAACTATCGAGGGACCTTAGCCTTGTGATATTAGGAAGCTCAGGTGGGGTAGAAATGCGTCTAGCTTGCACTGCGGAATATGTAGGGGTGAGTTTTGGACCGGTGCTCGTTGTCGCATATTCAGTTTTGGAGTGCAGTAGAATTCGCATTATAGGAGTTACTGCCAGACTTGAATATTGGGCGAGGCTGTAATCGAGAGATATTTTCTGACTAGGTGCAGGGGAGGGTGAGAGAGCCAGTGATCCGTAGTCATGTTCGTAACTTTCTTTTTCATCACTACCTTCTTCTTTGTAAATTTTAATCGGTGTAGTTTGCGTAGCTAGAGTGTTCTTAATCGGTTTAGTTTGCTTGGCTAATGTGTTTTTAATCGGCGTAGTTTGCGTGGCTGCACCTAGGACCGGTCTCGGCTTCAGGGTGCTTATTACCAGTTAAAAAAATTGTTGTAGCGATTCTTCTTGTTCTCTCTCCCCAAGCATTGATTTAAAAAATTTTTAGTTAAAAGTCTTTTGAGTTTGCGATTTCTCGTTTTGTTTCCATTCTTTTGTTTAATAGGCAAAAATGAATGTTTATAATTCCCCTCGTTTATTGTTTTGTTAATCGATAAAAACCCATAAGGCTTTTTCCAACAATTTTGACACAACGTTTTAAAGTCTGAAAATTCCATGTCAGGGGCAACGTGATTTTCGTAAACGTGTTTCAAATTTAACTCATCTACCGGAAAAAGAATTAATAAATTTGCATTGTCTCTAACTACTTGTTTAGGAATTCTCGTGTAGGACTGACTGCAATAAAAAACATCGGCGTTTGAATGACGCCTTTGAGCGAAGTAAAGTTCGATGTTTTTTTGCTTGTCCAAAAGGCAGTCATAAAAAACAATCAGGTTTAAATAATTAGGCTCCACTTCTTCGGGTGGAATTAAGTCAATTTGAGAATCGTGAAAAAAAGTGACATTCCGTCCTATTTTTTCCTCAGTTTCACCAAATATAGACTGCAAAGCATTGTACTTTGACTGACATAAAGTTTTGCTGTAAATAAATAACCGGTCGTAGTCGAGCCATCTTTCGTTACAGATGAAATTAAACAGTAAGTTAGTTTTTCCGCAATTTCCGGGTCCTATAATTAGACATCTGATATTCGAAGGTAGAAATGGATGATTTTTAGGCTCTTTCTTAGGTACGAAAAAGTCATAGTTTTTAATTTCCATAGCTTTTTTTATTTAAACATTTTTTTACAGAGATACCAAACCCATAAAATCTTCCTCCGTAAATTTGTCATTGGAAACATCTGAATGAGCTACTCCATAGTCTATGTTGTACCATAATTTCACGTTGCTGGGATCAGTGACATATACTGTGGTAATTGACCCGGTGACTTCCGTCAAGTTTAAAACATTGTAAGATGGTAAGTTAAACCAGGGTTTGTCGATAACATTTTTGTTAAGTTTCCCTTTAGTTTTGTGAATGTTCTCGTACACCCAAGTTCTAAGACAGAGCGGGTTGTCTCCTTCGTTCACCTGTTCGCAAGAGCGGTAACAGGGGTAAGCCGAGTGCATAGAATTGGGATAATTGAACGTAGTCAAGGACACGGGTTTTTGCTCATCAAACTCGATCTCTAGTTTTTTACAGATGTACCGTTGTAGATTTTTTAACAGTTTTTGAGTTTCCGGGTTGCTGGGTGAAATCCAACCTTTATATGTAGACTTTTCGTCTGAAACGGGAGTTTCCGGACCCTTTAAATCTTGAAACTGAATGGAAGGAGACAAGGAAAACTTTACACTGTTGTTAATCTTTGTGCCTTCGTTCTTAACTTTCAGCAAGTTTTTTTGCAAGAGATTGGAAAGATTCGTTTGCCATGATGGTTGAGACATTTTGAGGTTAATTATTTATTTTAAAGTTCTTCCGTTTATTATATACGAAAAATTTTAAAAATAAGACTCATCGATACATTAAAAAAAATTTCTCGTATTTAAAAAAAGGATGTCAGTTAATAAGTTTGGAAAAGCATTGAAAAGGACGAGGGAGGGTGAAGTGATGGACGTCTGTCCGAGAGAACAGCCGGGACTAGGATACGTTTTAACCCCCCCAAACAACTATGACATGCAAAGCAAGCTTGTAACTAAAGTAGGAGCTGCTATCGAACCTGAAGATGCGGTAAATTATTCTCAGATCAGTACTCTGGCAATGGACGTTCAGAAACTTAAAACCGACTTGCCTCCTGCCATTACTCTTCTCTCCGAAGAGTTGACTTCCGCCATTTCTAGTATGGAAAAAAATACGTTGTATGTTGATGATGCTGACGGGAATTTCTATGCGAGGAAGAAGCAAATTAAGGACATTGCTTTCCCCCGGCACGCTGCTGACTCGACATCAAAAGTGTACGTCGATAGGAATTGTTTATTACAGGACGACCAGAAAATATACGTCAACGCCATGAACAAGCTGATTAGAAATCTAAGTCAACCTACTTTACCTAGAGACGCTGCTTCTAAGGTTTACATCGACAAGAATTGCTTGATACAAGACGACCAGAAGGCGTACTTCAACGCCACAAACAAACCAATTAGAAATTTAAGTGAACCAACTTTACCGAGTGATGCAGCTAACAAAGTATTCATCGACAAAAATTGCTTGATACAAGACAAGCAGAAGGCATATTTCGACGCCGCGAACAAACCAATTAGAAATCTAAGTCAACCAACTTTACCGAGTCATGCAGCTACGAAAAAATTTGTACACAAAAATTGTTTCACGATAATCAGTTTCTGCATGAAAAGCCCATTGGCTAAAGAAGTCGACTGGTGTGTAAATTCAGGACCGTTTTCCAGCTTCATAAGTACAAGTGCTGGTTTAATTCATAAAGCAATTTTATATTGCAGCGATCCGACCATAGAACTGGTTGTTAAATGTACAGCAGGAACGAAAACCCTTTTGATTACTAAAATAAAGGACGAGCATTCAACAACCACCATTTTCGACAATCCTTACGAAATAGAAAAAAATTCGGCCATTGCAGTACACACACTCAAAGATTTTCAAACAGAAGACATTTATTTGCAGTTAGATTTGCACGTAACTTTTTAACTCATTTCATTCTGTCTAAAACAGCTTCGTAATTACGATTCTTAGAGAAGTTACTTAGGAAAAATAAACAAAAGTGTCCACACCAAATCTGGTCAAAATTTTGTACTCGTTCATAATTGTATATAATTCCCAAATAGTTAACCACGGACTAGGGAGGACCCATATTGCCAAAACTATCGAAATAACAAGGTTCTCTCGAAACGGTGGAATAGGCGACCCAATGACTTCCGTCTCCATCATGGAAATCTTCCAAGTTTACTATTCCGTTTTCACCAGTAGGCCAAAGTTTTAATGGAAGCGTGTCTTTACTAAATGTAACTCTGAACTTTGGAATTTTCATTACTCTAGCCAATTCGTTTAAATCAAAGTTTGATAAAGGTTTATTAAAGTCGATTAAACCTTGGGTGGCCTTAAGTAAAGACCTCTGCCACGGGGCAATTTTTTTTTTGCTTCTTTTTTGATTAATTGTTTTTTCTTCGAGCCAGAACCTTCCACTTGCTTGTGATGTTGCACAAGTTCAGCTAGAATTTTTGCATCGTTTTGTGCTTTTTTTTACGGCAAATACCACCCCTGTAGTTCCACCCGCCAATTCTCCGATCCCAGCTAAAATCGGTCCTTTCTTTTTTCGTGATCTTGTTTTGAGCGCCATATTATCTTTTTTATTATTATTATTATTTAATAAACAACTTCGACTTTGCCTCTGTCCAACTTTAGATTCATTTTCCTGTCTCTAATGAGCAGAGCGTGACAGGTAGTATTAGCCGGTTCTGCTGCTCTAAATTTCAGTTTGACTTGTACATCCTCGATTCCTGATTGAAGCCTCTCGGACTGTTTGGAGCAATCCAACACCACGAGAGGATAGGCTTTCTTGAACTGAAGAACTCAAAACTCAAGTGGTTGGTGTCGTAGCACAGCTGCCTAAATTGCTGCGCCATTCAAGCCAACGTACTCTCCAGTGGCAAAATTAGCATTTAAATCGAGAAACGGATATCTTTTTGAATTTAGAGTCACGGGAGCATCTTGCAGACTGCAGTGATCGAACACGACAGGATTTTTGACTAAAGAGTCCTGCCTGTTAGTTTGAAAAGCTAGAACTAACCACCTAGGTTTTTCAACAGCGTAAGTTGTGAGCACGCGCCAGGTGAAGCTGGTGTTTTGAGGGAGCACGCAGCTATCGTAATGCCAGTGCCTAAATCCTAAATCCACGGTCGCTCCGTGGTCGATGAGATTGTAGAGTTTAAGTTTCTGCTCGTCCGAGGCAGTGACATGTGGAACGATCCAGCTGATGCTATTTAGAACGACTTTGCCATTGGCTGCTGCCCCTGCTTTGAAGACTGTGTTCGCATCGCTCGCTCTCATGAGTGTGAGCACGTGTTTAGTTCTGTAGATTGGCTTATCATAATTTTCGAAAAATCCCATGACGTGTTTCAACGGGATGGCGAATGTAAAGCTTCCCTTGGGAGTTGTTTCAACGATGATGGACGTGTGCCGCTGCTTGTATCCCAAGTTGTCCGTTAGTTCAGCAGCGACTGAAGCCGCACTATCCAGGGCTTAGCACTGGCCGAGCAGAGCCGGTTGCTCCGCCGAGCCGTAGGTGAGCAGTCCCTTCATCAGAGTACCAAACCCTGGATAATTTAACTCGTCGACTTGTTTTGATGTTAGAAAACAGGAACATGGGTGTTGCATACTGCACAAGTTAATGGCTTCATGTTGTGGTGACCCATGACCAGAGGAAATCCCTCCGAATGATTGACAGCTAGGAGACCTCTTTTGTGAATGACTGGCAGCCAGGTAAAAGGCCCTGGCTGGCTCTTTTATAGACTTAGCTTACAGTACCAGCATGCACTCTGATCCCAGAGTGCATCATACATACCTCACATGCAAAGGTAGCCACCTAGTGGCAAGTAAGCAAGGATACAACATTAGTGGCTAAGGCCACTGAGATAACTCAATAAAGGTGCTATCCAATACACCACATTCGCCCCCACTAAATAATGTGAGGGACGACCTACCATACACATAAGTCAAAAGGTACTAATCAGATTTTAAGGTTACCTATTTACTATTTCGTTTTATGTTATTATGCCAAATCATTCTGTTTTCTTAAAAGCCAAACCATTTTTATACGTCCATTAATCAGAACATTAATCCCAACCTTATTATGGGCACAATATGAATACTTTGTGTAAAAACAACATTAATGGTGTGGTTTCGCTTTCACACTACTTACCTCTCCCCCGAGAAAAAAATGTTTCGGTAGTGTGCCAACAATACAGAAAACATGTACGCATAATTTATAACAAGAACAAGAAATCCATGCAATAAATAAAATCAACCAAGCAAAAAATGAACGAAAATAATAATTCTGCCAATTATTGCAAAACAGATCTAAGTCCGTCGGATGTTAGTTCGGACTATAACGCTGTGGCTTTCGGATCGCTCGAAGCGACCTACGAAATACAGGCTGTTCAGCCTCACGGACAGTTTGTTCGGCTAAAATGCCCCCCAATTCCCGGACAGTCTGAGAATTCGGCGAAATCTCGCTTGTAAGCTTCAGCATAGCACCGCAGACCTCGTTATTCGCGCGGCGCACTTTATTATCATTCGGCGAAAGAACTGGCATCGCGTCATTTGAAATTTCCGAACACTCGTTCGATGATGGTTTCAGTTTCGTATTCGCAGCGGGGTTTGCTATTCCGCTCTGGTTGGTGCTTCCATCTCGTGGTGAATACACAAAATTATCACGCCACTCAAACGCCTCCATGTTTAATTGCTGGCGAGCGCTGATCGGTTGTTCAATTCGACGCGAAGGTGGGACCACCTTCTGCTGATCGCTGATTGGTTGGATGGGCGGAAACGCATCGAG
>JAHWFP010112116.1:0-10466 GCA_023313725.1 Lithobius niger
TAAGTACACTACAAATTTAGCAGCAGTGGTCTGTGCTTTAACCACAACAAGGAATAATGCACTACCCTGCTTAAAAAAATTATTCTTAAATATTCAAACTACTTTTCAAGAAATTTATTAAATTTTTTAAGAAGGGGAAGAATAAGATGCAACGTACACAACGTGACTGTTTTCGTGGTTAAAAAGTGGGGAGGAGATTCGTTTTAGTTTAAAAATTTTGATACAATACAGCATCTCCTTAGCACCTTTATGAACAAAAGCCTGTACTCGCCGCTGACGGTTGTGAAAACGTGAAATGTTGAGTATCACTGTTCTTTTAAATGGAAAAAAGCAAGTTTCAGGAGGGCCACTCGTCGTCGTCTTTCTCACTGGTCACCTAAAATAATAGTAGGGAGATGTAATTCGCGAGTTCGGATGATAGGGGAGACAGAAGAAATAGGTATGGAAGGGTTGGGGCAGTTGAGGCGTCTCTTAACGTTTGGGGGTGGGGTGGAGGAATACATAACGGAGTAAGCAACGTTGCATTTAAAGGTCATTACTGTAGTTTGTGAAGACCAGAAAGCATAAAACAAGAGCAGAGTAGTTTATAAAATGTTAGAATGTAGACTTGGATCGGGGCAAGGAGGGGGGGTGGGGTGGCGAAAAGGTGATAATACGTAAAAACTCCACATCAAAAATGGCCACTAGTAATTAAGAAATTGAAATATTTATCTTTACGTTTTGTGTTAGTCTGTTGGGTTCCAATTAGATTTTGGATCCTTGGTGGTTAGCTGTGGTAGGCCTAATCATAGTCGCTCATTCACATGATAGTAGTAAACAATTTGAAGTTAACAAAAAGCATGATCGTGTTGGCGCAAAGGTTAACAACGAGGCACAGTTACAAAATAAAAATTCACCTAATATCTAAGGAAATATAAATAATAAACTTTTAAACAAACAAGCTGCATGCAAAAACCAACACTATCTAGACTGCCCCCTCACAGCACCATTCGAGCCTCCGTTACGGCAGCATAGGCCTAATGCGCCACGCGCATCTTTTGTCTACATCAACACGCCATTAAATTTAACGTTTGATAAACTATTCCAGCAACTTGTATTTATTTCAAACTGAAAACTGACAACTGACAAAATCTAGTGGGTGTCTTATTGACTTCTCAAAAACCCGAATATCTAGGAAATATAGGATTTTTCCAGTAAATACAGAAACCTCTAAAAATATATAAACTATAGGATGCTCCGAACCAAGAGAATATGTCTGCCTAGGGGTGAAGCTGTGTGCAAATCCTTGTTACCTGGAGGAGATGGTGAAGGAGGAGAGGGTATAAGACTAGTAGGGTCAAGGAGAAAAAGGTGGCAATGTGGGGGTACAATCGTTATGAGATTGCAATGATCCTGTGGAAGGGGTCGGCAGTCCCGGGAATTATATTTGCTGGGGGAGAGGCATGGTGTTGGTGTATGGGAGGGAGGAGTGGGAGCAGGAGAAGAGGTTTCAAAAGGAGTGGGTGCCAATCCCTTCACTGCAGGGGAGGTTTTGAAGGGAGAATTAGGGTGGTCCGGATTTGAGGCTAAGGAAGCAGTGGTGAAGGTGGGTTTTGATCCACGAGCTGAGGGCTGCTGGAGGAGGCAATTGTGTGGAAAGTGCACTAGGATGTGACCATGAAGTTCTGTACGAGATGGGTGGAGAGGACGAGGAGGCTTGCAGGGAAATTTGTTAAAGTATAGGTGGAAGATTTTGGGAAGAGAGAATGGAAGAAGGGGATTAAGGAGGAGGAAACTGAGCGATGGAAAAAGTTCTTGAAGAGGAATCTGGGTTTGAACGGTTATCTGGGTTGGGAAGGCTCTGTTATGGGGGAAACTCGGGTAGTGTGTTGTTGTTTAGGGCGAGGGAGGAGTCTCTAGAAATTAGAGTCTTGCTGTGGAGGGTGAGAAGTGAGGACGAGGATTTGACTTTTTGGATCTGTGGTGAAAAGGAGACGACTTTAGACCACGTTATGGTTGAATAATGGGGCCTGAACGACCTGAGGGATAAGGTGAAATGGGAAGGTAGGGAGAGGGGGCAGAGGCTATTTAATGGCTCCTGGGGTGAGGGAAGGGAGAGTGGCGTTAAGTGGGGTAAGAGGGTAGGTACTCTCGGGGTGATGGAAGATGAGAAAGGATTAAGTTTATTTTTTTTGGGGGGTGGGGGTTCATGTCGGGGTTATGAAGCTGCTAGCTGCGCCCCGATAGTAAACGGAAACCTGTAACATCATCATCATTATCATCATCACCACCACCACCAAGAATGAAACATTTCAAGGCGTGGTGATGCAGCAATGAAATTGTTGTGTCCAACGTATGAACGTGTTCTTATCACTCCTATTGTGCACAGTTGTTGTGCAAGTGACCCAAAGGTAAACTATAAAGGAAAAATCTATGTAACTGCCCTTTAAACTACACCATAATCATCAAATAAGTTAGATTGCATTCTTATACATTATATGATAAGAAAGCAATCTAAGTTTCGTAAGATTGCTTTCTTAAAGATCGTTACTTAACTTCAGTCTACAATAAATTTCTAACAGTAACAGTTTCAAAAAATGCAAGTCAACAATTTAGTTAATTATTTGAAAATTGTTGGCTATTTGAAGCCTTGAAGTGCAATTTTCACGGGTTTTTAAGGATTCAAAGATGGTTTGCACTTCATTATCAAGCTTACTAGTAATCAAATGGATCAAAACTATATGTAACACTTCTGCATGGAAAAAAATAATAATAATTAGAAGCGTAGGTATAAGAAAAAGTTATTACCGAGAAGCAGGTCCTTTGGCTTCGTTGTTAAAATCGTGTAGACTATGTAGCCATATCCAGTAGTCTTGTTTTGCAATTCCCACTGGTGTGTTTTGGTGACCTGCTTGAAACAGAAAATCTACAATTGTAGGATTCTATCTTAAGACAAACTCAATTCAATGCCATATTTTAGGAAATGTTCACATCGCACAAGAGGGGAAAGGTCGTTTTAACTTGAGAGGGCAGTTATAGCAAAAGATGATACACCAAGGTAGAATATATAAGTAATGCCACTCTTACGCTGCCAATAGTTCATATTTGGGTGAAACTAGTACCTACTTTCGACAATTACCACAAGAGGGTGCCTTGGTCAACGAACCCATGTTTATGTTACAGAGTGTCGTCATGGCGATAGAACTATTTTTAGCCCAGAAAAATTAGATCAGACGCTAGGAATAATTCATAATAAGTCGATTTTTGGCACAGCTGTTTGTAATGACATAAAGTTCAACATAACTGTCCGTGTTGAGCTAACGCCGACATCTTGGAAACATGGCGCCCGCCATCTCGGAAACATGGCACCCGATATCTCAAGTTGCTCGGGCATGAAAATATGTTCCGTCCAAAAATGTTGAGCCTGAAATTTTCTACAAAAAATGTTCTATTCATTTTTTTCATAGATTCATTGATTCAGCCGATATACGGTGTAGAAGATTGCCGAGCTAATACTGCTATCTTGGAACTCTGTGCCTGCAATCGGGTTTTGTCAATCTCACTGAAACGGCTCATAAAATACGTTTAATAAGAAATTGTAGATCATGGAATTATCTACTAGAAAAAAGGTTCTACTTGTTTTTCTTAAACTGGGTCAACGATTCAACGAATAAAGGTGTCAAAGAGGCCATGTGTGTGGCCCCCAATGCACCCGTTATATATTAGATTTCATATAGTTGGGTGCTTAGGGCCCACAATTGATGGAATTTGTCGCTTTCTGTGAAAAGCATGAATGCATATGAAGAGTATCTGGAAAAAATAGCCATGATGGTAAGTTGAAACAAAACCCCTGGTGGGTGATTTACCCCACCAAAAAAGGAAGTTACAGTGATTTTCCTGTTCAAAGTATTCTTGCGACTCTGAGGCCCCAAATGGATATGATTTGGATTTTCTGAAAGTGGGGGATCTATTCTTTCCATCAATCCTAACCGAAATTGTTTAGCTTAGATAGGGACGAACCTATCCCTATAGTTAACAGTGAAGAGGAATGGCGTGATGGCGAAAGTGTTTGTTGATTTTCAAATTCAAACTACTCTTGTGAGCCTTTTAATAGACTGAATTGGACATGCTTAGGATATTCTGATAGATAGGAATCTATTCTTTCGATCAATTCAAAGCGAAATTGTTTAGCTTAGGTACAAATACAAATACGAGCATTCCAATTGCACTTTGGAATTCAAAATAGATGCTACACCAACTACAGTTACACTTAAAATAAGGCGTAGGACGGTCCCTATCGCAGTTAAACAATTTCGGTTAGGATTGATGGAGAGAATAGATCCTCACCTTTCAGAAAATCCTAAGCATGTCCAGTTCGGCTATTAAAGAGCTTGCAACAGCACTTTGAATTCGAAAGTCAACATACGATTTTGCCACTACGCTCTTACCTCATCACCTTTAAATGGGCGTAGAACGGTCTGATCTGAGTTGAACAATTAGGGTTAGGATTAATAGAAATAATAGATCCCCATCGTTCAGAAAATCCTAAGCATGTCCATTTCGGGCTATTAGAGGGGTTGCAACAGCACTTTGAATTAGAAAATCAACGTACACTTTTGCCGCTATGCCATTACCTCTTCACCTTTAAATGGCATACAACGGTCCTTAAGTTAAACAATTACGGTTAGGATTGATGGAAAGAATAGATCCCCATTGTTCAAAAAACTTTCTAAGCTTGTCCAATTCGGGTAATTAAGAGGGCCCACAAGAGCACTTTGAATTTAAAAATCAACAAACGCGTTTGCAGTCACGCCATTACCTCTTTACCTTTAAGTAGGCATAGATTGTTCCCTCTCTAAGCTAAACAATTTCGGGTAGGATTTCGGGAAAGAATAGATCCCCACCTTTCAGAAAATCCTAAGCATGTCCATTTCTGCCTATTAGTGCTCGCTAGAGCACTTTGAATTCGAAAATCACCAAACGCTTTCGCTGCTACCTCTTCACCTTTAAATGAGCGTAGGACGGTCCCATCTAAGTTAAACAATTTTGGTTATGATTGATTGAAAGAATAGATCCCCCACATATCAGAATATCCTAATCATATCCATATCGGGCTATTAGAGGGCTCCCAAGAATGCTTTGAACACGAAAATCACTATAACTACCGTTTGGTGGGGTAAATCATCCCTCCACCTCCCTCCATGGGGTTTTTTGAACTTGCTATCATAGCTATTTTTTTCAGTTACTCGTCACATGTATTCATGTGTTTCACACAATGACAAAATTCCATCAATTTTGGGCCCTAAGCCATCCAACTATATGAAGTGTAATGTACATTGGGTGCATTGGGAGCCCATGCGTGGCCTCTTTGACACCGTTTATTCGCTGAATTATTGACTCAGTTAAAAAAAAAACCCGAATGGAACCTTTTTTAAGTAGACAATTCCATGCTCTACAACATTGGCTTAAACATATCTTCTGCAGCCATTTCAGTGATAGAATGACAAAACCTGTTTGCGGGCACAGGTTTCGAAGATGGCAGCATTAGCTCAACATTCTTCTACACCGTTAAATGGCTGAATCATTGAATCTACGAAAAAATAAAACATTTTTTGTAGAAAATGTCATGCTCTACATTTTTGGACAGAACATATTTTTATGCCCGAGCAACCCGTTACAGAGATGTATTGAAAAACCGACAATGGGTGCCATGTTTCCAAGATGGCGGCATTAGCTGAACACGGACAGCTGAGGACATTTTGAACCTAAGACCATTATGAACATATGTGCCAAAAATTAGCTTATTACGAAATATTCCGTGATTCGACCAAAATTTGGTCTAATTTGACTGGGCTATTTGGGTCACAAAACAAAGTGATCACGATAAGAAAACTGAATTAATCCCTTAAAAAATGTGATAGGTCAGATTACGACATTAAATCAATTCTAAACTAGATCAGAACTGGCTGATACAAGTTGTCTTTTTTTTTAATCCAGCATTCATTTTTAAAACAAGCTGTAGTTACAAGTCGAGGTAACTGTAAAACATGGTTTTGTGTGAAGAGAAAGGTTGAGCGAACCACTTGGCTGAATGTTCTTCTTTGGTTCACATTTTCTCAGGATTCCCACCATTCCCCGAGTTTTCCAGGTGTTCCAGGGTAGATGAAGTAATTTTCCAAGCTATTTACCGTAATTTTAGGAAGACATTTTTTTCACACATATTAGCCGTTTTGTGTTGAAAAGGCTGAAACTTTTAAGTGGGAAATACATTATTTAAAATATTAAACTTTCCCCTGAGTTTTCCAGGTTTTTTTGTAATTTCAAACGTACTTTAAATTCGCCGAGTTTTCCGGTCTTCCAGTTGGTGGGAACCCTGTTTCTGTAACGAACTGAACGTGATTTGAATCAAATACTGGAGTTCTTCAACTTCAGATGTTTCCCACACATTGGTTTTTCATCAATTTCCGAAGGTATTTTCGCGATACCATGGCTAATTGACACTAACAATGCCGCCATTTTTGGTTTCGAGTTTTTCATCCTACGAGAGATGACACGTGATGCCTTCTGCTGCTGTTGCTGGAAGCAAGTATTATTTACCCCACGTTTTCACAAAAAGTAGCATTACCTACTAATCTATCCTTTCCATATTTCCACAACAAGAAAATTGCCACGCTCGAGATAATAACAATTTAAATTGGTGATTGCAGTAACAGATTGTAAAAGAACACTATAAGACAGGTTACACAAAACCCCAAGCAAGAAATCCAACACGAGAAATTGTGCAGACAGGCTTTTGTGCCTTTGAGACATGGTGCCTACTAAAGCTATAATTAAAAAAAAAATCTCAGACTTTATCAAGATTATCAGGACAGGAATACATAAAGAAAATCATGACCTTTAGAAAACAAATGTAGTGAGGAAATACAACTACAAGGTTGAAAACCAGCTGCATTATCAGAAGCGGATGACGATAGAGCACGCAGTCCGACGAGTTATTTTAGTCCAGCAGCAATTAGTAATACCAGGAGCAAATGAAGATGGTGCACACAATCCGACGATCCTGCCGGAATGCGTGCTTCCATCTTAATCTGCTCGAGATATTATTAAGTGCTGCAGGACTAAAATAACTACAAATACAATAACATGCATTTGACTTAAACTTAACTTGACAAACTTCAAAAAGCTCAAAGTAAAATCTTTTTATATATTATTTAAAAATAGTCCAAACTATAATACAGAAAATATTTTCCATATTATGGAATATATTTTCTGTATTATAGTTTGGATAATTTTAAATCAAAAATACTGATACTTAAACAACTTAGACTTTGTAACCATTTATGAAAATACTTTAAAACGGACTTTAAGAATGCTGATTTTAAGAATGTGGATTTTAGCCCATAACCGCCTGAAAAAACTTTCAGATCCATTTTTTAAAGTACCATGGTACTTGGGTCGGTTCTCGGATTCGAACCGGCATTCTCTTGGTTTGGAGCCGACGACACTGACCACTGGGCTGTGATTGCCCGTTTTGCTCGGGGTCCTCGGGGCCCCCTCGCAAGGCTCGCGCTGGGACTTAGTTTTTCGCTGTTATACGTTGAAGGCGTACACTCGTATCTAGGCGGCTACAGGTTAGCTGAGGGTTGAGAAAATACTTGATTGCAGCCAGTAACCCATAACCGCCTGAAAAAACTTTCAAACCCTTTGTTTTAGAGTCCACTCGGGTCGGTTCTCGGATTCGAACCAGCATTCTCTTGTTTGGAGCCGACGATGCTGATCACTGGGCTATGACTGCCCGCTTTGTTCGGGGTCACCGGGGCCCCCTCGCAAGGCTCGTGCTAGGGCTTAGTTTTTCGCTGTTATACGTTGAAGGCGTACGTTCGTATCTAGGCGGCTACGGGTTAGTAAAGCAGAATTTTTACGTAAATCCACCTTCAGATTTATTGTCCCTCAGGTAATTAACGATTACGGTAAACAGGGTAGGTCGTACTTATTCCCAACTCTATTTAATAAGTTGCCCGTTGACGTACTAAAACTTTGCAAAAAGAATAAAATTAGAAACGAAATAAAAAGATATTTTTTTCACAATTAAAAGCATGTGAAGTTAAGGAAGGCCATTGGTCTAATTATTGCGACATTATAATGCTTTTATATACAAGTTGTGTGGTAGTTTAATTATTATTGGTATAGTTCTTTTTTGATACTTAGCAGTTACCATGTTTTATCGTCTACTTGTGTGGTTTCTGTTGTTTTTGAAGCGCTTTTTTATCTTGTAATTTTTGTACTGACTTATAACGTTTGCTGTAATAACGTATTCGTTGGGGTATATACATTGTAATTGATGTTTTTATTGGTTGTAATTGTACAAATTATAGACGGGTCGGCAGGCAATCTTATATGTCTCGTCTTTTCACTAGTTTCTAAGTGAATTTAAAGCTGTTATTTAAAGGATACTGACCTAAAACGGAGGTCATTATAAAACAAATGCACAACGTGGGCATCAACGACGACAGTTGTCGAGTTCCATACAATAAGTATGACGAGAATTTGTAACTCTAAGAAGTCCCTATTGAAACGTGTTACATTCATTCCTATTAGTTCCATCTGAGTTTTCAGAGGGCGTCACGCGTTCCATCTGGTAATTTTTGCTCATTTTTCAGCCCAAATCTAAAGTAAACTAAATTACAACTAAGCTAAACTAAATAATAACTAAATACAAGCTAGTTTAGCGTAATTTTAGGCTGAAAACTGAGTAGCAATTCCCACATAAAACTTATGCCGCCCTCTATAAACTTAGACGGAACTAATAGGACCGAATCTAAGACGTTTCAGAAGGGGTCTCACTCACAAATTCTCCTCCCCCAACCCTACAAATTTTTGGTATGACGAACACATCGTTTGCTTATATGCACACATTTAAAGGACCATGCATCCATGATGGCTTTCCTGTATGACTCAGTTTTGCAACATTAGTTCAAACGTATGTAAATGTTGGCAACACAGTCATTTTTTTGTTTTTTCTTTCGTTCCGAGATGATTTTGCGACCTTAACTGTAACCTGGATAAATGTTGCAATCGCTATTCTCGACGGGTCGCACGACAGCTTCCGTCCATTTGCCATAATCCCGTTTGCCATAATCGCATTTGCTATAATCCAGGGAGCCCAGAATATCTTTTCCCAGTAGCCATAATCCTGTTTGCCATAAATCCTGTATCAAGTCTCATTTTTTAAATAGCACTCTAAAAGAATATTCTTAGCAGTCAAACCTACCTATGGATTATTCACGCCTGGTGCCGAGTTTCAGCGCCATCTGTTGACAAAACTATTTACTGTTTATCAATCCAATTGAAATGCAGAGCTTCGTTATTTGGACAAATTAAAACTTTACTTTTGTTTTTAATTCGATGTTAATTTGAAATGTGTTCTAATTTTTTAAAACCTTTTTTCTAACGTGGTTTAAAAGTAATAAAAATAGTGTAGTCATGACACAACACATTCACACAACACATTCAGCAGAAATTCGGCACCAGGAGTGAATAATCCATAGATAGTTTTGGACGGCTGCTAACACTTTGTCTTGAAATTGGGTTTTAGGATGATGCCTTCAAATCCGTCGGTATGGCAAACGGGATTATTGCAAACGGGAAATTATGGCAAACGGGAAAATTCAGAAGAGCTGGGACGATTGCCATAAAATCGGTCGTAAAACGTGATTACGGCAAACGGGATTATGGCAAACGCACCGTAGCCCGCACGACATACCGGCAGTATTTATGTGCCTTCAAAATAGACAGCACCATAAAGACAGAAGAAGCCAAGGAACCAGGAGGAAAGGCTTTGCTAGAAAGTTTATAAAAAAAAAACCACGACACTACGACACTATAGGTAGCACTGAAATTGCTGAAAGTGTAATTTTTGAGTTAGAAAACTGACTTTTTTCCTCCGGTTTAGTCAATTTTTCGGTGTGACCACCCCTTATTTGGCATTAAAAATTTATTACCCCCTTCGAGAGGGTCCAAAAATCCATGACCCCCTATTTCTTTGCATCCCCCCCCCTCCCCATGACCATAAGTCCCTTATTGATTTAGCTAGCAGTGTCTTTATCATGATCGGTGTTTTTTTGCAGCAGTAGTTACGTCAGCATGCCAAAAGAGCACTGAAAATGTCACGCATTGCTGATACCCTCCATCACAGTAAGAACGGAAAGAACGGAAATAGTTCATCAAGGAAGCTGCGAAAGCTTTTAGCAACTGCACCACAGCAAAAAATGAATGTAATTATACATGGTGGGGCAGAAAGACGGAATATCCTGACATTAGCAATCAAACCTGCAGGTTGATGCAAAGGCATTAAAATTTCTCGTGGAATGAAAGGGAATAGGGACCAAATGCATGCATTGACCAATGACTTTGACGCAGTCTTTAGAGGTCACCAAAATTCTAACTTTTTAACAGTGTTTGGTAGAATGTCAATACAAGTTGAAACT